>CM077248.1:7284427-7511927 GCA_039654775.1 Spinibarbus caldwelli
GAGTTTAAGTGGTTCTGCACTAAGGAATGGGCTAAAACTCCTACATGTTATTGTGCAGGACTGATCAGCATTTACAAGAAACTTTACCTTCAGTTACTGCAGCAAATGGGCGTCACACCAGAGACTGAAAGCAAAGATACACATACTTTTGCAACACACAGAGATGTAACACTGGATCATTTTTCTCAATAAATAAATGACAAAGAAAATATTTTTCTCTCACTTGTTTGATTCGGTTCTCTTTGTCTACTTTCAGGACAAAATCTGATGATGTTTTGGGTCATATTTATGCAGAAATACAGAAAATTCTAAAGGGCTCAAAAACTTTCAAGCAGCACTGTGTATATATATATATATATATATATATATATGCACTGGTTATACTTTGCGTTTTAGCTTTATGATGAAAAACTATCTATAATAGTTTTCCATTAGAAAACATCTAAGCATCTAGAATTCAACAGTAAAAATACTGACAGTGCTGATTCAGTAGCTTCTGGAAAGTTAATTGTATTTAAATTTTATGAAAATATTTGCATTATTGTTGATGTGTCAGATTTTGCATGGTAATTCGCCTGCAAGAGTGAATTGTTTGTTTGGTACAATGCACTTATTGCCTTCATCTTATTATTTCAAAGACCTTTTGATAAATGGTTCAACAAATGGTTCAAAAGCTGTATGAATCTAGTCTGAGAAGGCTGAAAGGTGTGTTAATGGCAAATAAGCCTTAAAAAGGAAAGTGTTCCTATTTCCTAGGTTGTTCCTATTATTTTGTCCAATTCGGCTGCTAATTTTCACAAGTGTCAAAACAATGAGTCTCTCAGTAAATGATGGAGAATCGTTTAAGAGAAAGACCTTCTTAAACATTACATATTAAATGTCCCAGCAGAGTTTATTGTCAGACTATATGGGGTAAGTCACAATGGGAACCTGATGTTGGCACTGATTTGAGACATTGATATTGAAACAATTATTAAACAATTCATGGAAAGTTACGAAACCATTGTTTTGCCTAACAAAAGCAAAATTAAAACATATAAAACACATGAGAAAACGTATAATTAGTGAAACGGTGCCACAACCTGACATTTTTGAAAAATAACTTTGTTCTCAGAACACAGATCAACTTATTGGTTTATGCCAAAAAATCATGAGATTTATAATTACGATTAATTATTTGAATCTACCGAAAGTCCACATTGTGAGGTCCACGCTTCAAGGAATGTAACACCTCAAACAGGACTAGCATTTTGCTGTAATCACCTCCCTTGGACCTCTATGACTACTGCCTCCCCTTGTTAGTCATTAACCTCAGGTGCTGACGATCACTTGTGTGATGGCATAAAGGAATTGCCTTTTTCCTTCAACGTGATATGCCATACTTGGTCACCGACCTCGGTGTAGCTTTGATCCTCATATACTCGTGTAAACAGATTGAATCTAGAACCCACACCTGTTCTCAGATCACAGCCTGATGAAAGTCGACCCCCCGCAGATGTTTTCAAGCTTGACGGCATATTAAACCGTAGCTTGTGGGAAGCCGCTTTCTCACGAAGATGAATGATCGCTTTATTATTGTACCTGATGAATAGTCAGAATCTCCATTAAGATCAAATGCTATAATCTCGCTCTGTCCATTTATTATCTGATAAAAACAGCCAGTTCCAGGTTTAATATCTTAAATGATTATAAACCTCATAATCTTTGTCAAATAGCTTAAGTGTTTTTATGCTCTCAGGAATAATAAGTAAACAAATAAGCTTTCTGTGAGGGTGTGTGAATATTTTTTCCTATACTAAACTTCTGTTGTCTTGATGGACACTAAAGCAATAGATAAATAAATAAAGAAATCCAGCACGCAATGAAATACAGTATGTGTAAGATCCGAGCACAAACATCGCTATTAACAAATATGCAAACACCCCCACACTACTGGTGTTTGTTAACAGAACTGTTTGCATTCCTGTGTACAATGACAGACAACCCAAAAATAGTTTGCATGAAAATGAGGTCTGGACCAAGAGGGAAAATGGCTTTTATAATGTGTTTGTGTCCTCAGTGAACCTATGTAAAGCAGATGTGGATCAGTCACAGCCATGGTCACTTCACTTTACACAATCGTCAGCTACAGTTTGATCCAAACAGATACTGTCTTTTCAGCAGAAGGATTAAATAAGTATAGTATAAGTAAGTAAGTACATAAATAAATAAATGTCCTTTAGGTGTACATACATAAATAATTAATTAATCACTGGTTATGGCTATGATTAGCATCACCTTTGCTATTTTTTATACAATTGTGAATAACTCACCCCACACTGTTTGTGCTACAGAGCTTAATAGTAAATTGAGTTTTAGAGGAGAGATGAGCTGTTATTTTGTAAGCAATTTCAAGTGCAATTTTCACTCTGTGATAAAATGGAGAATAAGTTCCACAGAATTACATTGATATAGATATCAGAGCCATTTCTCGAAACCAGTATCAGAGACTTGAGGGTGAGTCAGTAATTTTCCTCATGCTAACAAGTTAAAAAAAAGATTAGCAACAGGGAAGGGAACTGCAATTGGCTGAAACCTTCCGATTCCTCTCAATGATTATGATTCCTAAATGTTTCCATTAAAGATTATTTTAGAAATATTTGGAAAAAAGAAATATACTTTCATTGCCACATGATGAGATAGCAATAAATAAATGTAATAAACAGTGTTGGGGTAACGCATTACAAGTAACGTGAGTTACGTAATCTGATTACTTTTTTAAGTAGCTAGTACAGTAAGGCATTACTTTTTAATTTAGAAGGAAATATTTTATAAGGAGTTAATTTTTCAATAAGTTACGCCATTTAATTTGTTTCCCATGTCTTAACTGACAGCTCTCGTGTTGCCTTGTTGAGAGAAATCGGGAGTAATTGCAGATGCGTTGTGTGCGCTGTGTGAACATGCTTACTGTAGTTCTAGACTAAATATGTACATGTATTTACTCATCTCACCTGCACAAAAAACAGATTCAGTATTCCTCAAAATGAATAAAAACAGTCAAATGCAAACTCAGAATATAATACAAACCTGCAATAATTATGTTAAATAAGAAAACATAATTTATAAATTTAATCCCATTTTATTAACCAATGTCTTTGCTACTGACCTTCGACGATCCAATTCAGACATACTAAGCAAAAAATGACACCTTTGTGTTTCGTTTTTGTTATTGCTGAATAGTGTTAAACTTTCTTCTCCTGTGTCATATTCTTCATGTATTTTTTTGAGCTGCGTCCTCTACTGTACAGACATGAATTTGCATTTTCTTCAGCCTGAGGCGTATTCATTTCACTTTTGTTGTGAAAGGGCTTTTATATTTGTAAAAGAAGAACTTGTTTACATTAAAAACAAACAAGCCCAGCCCACATTTAACAATTAACTCAAAAGTAACGTAACACATTACTTTCCATAAAAAGTAACTAATCACCGTAATCAGTTACTTTTTTTAGGGAATAAAACAATATTGTAAGGCATTACATTTAAAAGTAACTTTTCCCAACTCTGGTAATACAGATGTGGTAATACAGATGTGTATGAGCTAGACTCATTAGCTGCAAAGTAAATAACTAAGAAGAAAAAAATGCAGTACCTGAGCTTCAAACCAATCTATTTATGATTACAATAATAAATTAAATAACTAATAAGAGTTTGCAATATCAATATCATAAAGGACTGTTTGACAACAAAAATAACTAGAAGCAAATAAGTGCAAGATATGGTAGTATTGTACTATTACAATATAGAATATATGACAATTCAATTTGCAACATACATTAAAAAAAGTAAAGCAAAACAAACTGGTACATTCTTTTTTGTAGAAGTATAGTATAACAATCTTGCAGTTTTTTGTTTTCTTTTGTAGAAAAGGTACATTAGTTCCAACCAAATGATTTGAATGCACCTGACATTGTAATTCACCCTTCGCAAAGACCCACTCCCCTTTTGCTAAGTCCACCAACACACATCATGTTCTCACACAGTAAAAAAATACATCACGGGGCAAAGCGGACACTGACAGTGTGCCAACAGACAATGTTATTTTTTTTTTTTGTAATGTTTTAAGAAATTCAAACAATAAATACCATTTTGTGGCTCTTCAATGTGTCGTGACAGATTGCTGTTGCGTCTCAGTTCAAGCGGCATTTGAACCGATCATCTCTTTCTCTTTACTAGTTATAGCATGAAATAAACACGAATGAACATTAGAAGGTATTTAGTTTGAACCACGAAAAGATGTCAATACTCACCATTTTTTCAACTTCAAGTCCACTGACGTTAATCTACTCTATTGTCTGTTTTGTTTGTTGGACAAAATTGCAGATTATGATTGGTCAGATCACCTGTCAATCAAACTCCGGCAAGGGTCAATTGTGATTTCACAACTTCCAATGAGGACTTTAATACACAATAAGAAACTATTCCGAGGCTTACTTGGCAACCACATAGCAACGACCAGTTATATAGACACAAGCCAGTAATATTGATGTGAAATACACTAGAAATCTCTCTGTCAAGCTCAGCGTAATCAACCACACATTTCAGTGACTTTTGATGGATCATGGATCCACACCTGGCCTACACTCATCTTCCTGTATTCACTGTTGTTGTCGTTGGGTTTTTTTGGGTGACTAAGTGTGTTACTAACGCACTTCATTAGACTTGTTACAAACAGAGGAAAGCCAGATCTTTTGTGAGTCACTTTTTAGCCCAGCTACAGGTGCAACGGAAACTCTCTTAGACAGCTCAGCTTTTTCACAGTGTTTCCACCCAGTGGGGAAAAACACCAAAAAGTCCCAGAGAGATGTGGGTCTGCCATGCATAAGTTACAACTTGGCCTAGTTATAGTGTGAATGGGCTCTATGTTACAACTTACATAATAATAAATATTAGTCTGTTGAACTATTAAATGTAGCTGAAACTACTTGTGTGCTACAACGTGTGTATGCCAGGTTTCAACACACACACACACACACACACACACACACACACATTTTAAATAAATAAATAAACATTTAGATAACCCAAAATTACAAACATCATTTTGCTTTATGCTATAGCCTACCCCAATAGTCATGATAAAAATGAATGTTTTGTAGCTTAAAAGAAATGGAAAGGATTCCCATTTAATGGGGAAAATGGCAAGAAAAACTATGTTTGGTTTGTCATTTAGGCCAGATTCTCAGACTGAGAGTGGACCTGCATGTCACATACAGCACTCCTCTAATAGTTTCCCTGAGTTAGGAAAATGAGAAGCAGTGTTATAAAATCATATGCCTCTAAAAATGAAGCTATGTGAGGAATGATGTCTGGATTACAAATTAAACAACCTCAAGTACTGCACTTAATGAAGGCAATTTGCGTCTGTCCTTACAACAAGCCTCTCCAAAACTTTGAAAGTATATTAAATGAGCCTTCCTTAAATCCAAACCAGAATGAGACAAAATGCTCTGTTGCAGGAATCTTTCTGTCCAGATACTTCCGGGAGAATTCATTAAGTGTTTATTTGCACCCGCTTACTGCATTATTTTAAAGATTCATCAAAGGAAATATGTATCTCGTAGCAATGCAAAGTGTGCATGCTATACTGGAATTGTGTAGCATCATTACACCACTAAAATCCAAGCACCTGAAATGGCCCTTAAAATGTGGAATCACTCTTCTCCATGATTTGAAATATGGTGCGCAAAAGTGGTGTGCAATAGATCAATGCTGGACTGGTTATTGGCCAATATTAGAGATTTACTGGTAGTCGATATTGGATGTGAATTTTTATGAATTATTACAATCTCTTTCGTGTGTTTCGTAACACTTGATTTTAATAGTTCACTTTGACATTCTACTAACAGTAAGTAACTTTGCAACTGCATGTCAACTAGCAGTCATTGGAGTAGTGGACTGTCAGCTTAATATCATCTAACACTTTATTTTGATGGTCACACAGCATACAACATACTGACTATGAAAAACTTTGCAAATATATGTCAACTTATTCTACTAACCCTAAACCTAACCTAACAGTCTACTCTGAGAGTTAGTTGGCATGTAGTTGCAAAGTTACTTATGGTTAGTCGAGTGACTAAAGTGGACTATCAGAATAAAGTGTAACCTTTTTGGAAAATAGGATGTTTTGTACAAATTTTTGTATAAATAGGAATTCATTTGTATAAATATTTTTGTATAAATTCATATTAAATTAGAAGCTTGTAAAATATTTACATTTGAGGTTGGATATTTAATAGTGCATGCTCATTTAATCAACTTGTACTTTCAGATAGCCTTTGCAATCATATAACACTCATTTAAAATAACTCTCACTGCCACTGATGGAATATTCCAGCTTTCTGTGTTTCATTGTTATATGGTAGGAGGCGCTATTATACATTTTCTGAAAGATTATTGAATCTCTGAAGAAAACAAAACGAAGAAGCAGCACAAACAAACGATCGCATATGTAAGCAGATGCATATGTAAAATAATGCAATCATCAAACAGCATATAAACCAAAAAAAGCCTAACATTACCAACTGAAATGTCGACCCAGGAAGTGGTTTGGAGGTCTTTCACAAAAACATGTTTTTCTCAGCTTTTTGTTTTTACCCACATTCAAAGGTTGATTAAAAAAAAAAAAGTAGAATAAAACGGTTTTGTTTTGTTTAAAAGCAGGGTCTCTGATTTTTTTTTTCTTTTGACATATGTTGCATGCATGTTCAGATATTCATACAACTAAATAATCTGGGGGCCATTCAAATTTTGTGTAAAACTGATCGCTGATCGCTGATCGCTGATGAAAAAAATGGTGATGGGAAAGAGCTAATCTTTAAAAAAAAAAAAAAGTAAAAACATTTAATAATCTTAGTAATTTTTATCAAATCATTATAAAATTAATATTTATTTTTTCGTAATGAATATTATGATGTTGCAATATCTAAACTTTCAAAAAAAATAATAATAATAATTAAAAACAACTGATATTAATTTGTGGTGTCCTATGTTTCAGACAAAATAGTGTTGAAATTTAATACTGGCCATTTGTCAAATTTCGATCATAACATGAAAATATTGCATGTCTTTTTAACATGTTATAAAGTAAATATGTTGCAGTCTTATAGCAATTACTCCAAATGCTTTTGGGATCGGGTGTCTTGGTGGTGGAATGAATCACTGTTTTTTTTTTTTTTATAGTGGCACCTATAGTGGAGTGGCTGTGCGCAGGAGCTGCTGATTTTTATGTGGAAAAGGCAAGGTGAGGGAGAGATTGCTCCGCTAGAGATGGAAGTATGGGTGAGCGCACTGATTTTCCATGATCAACATTATTACCTTGTAAACACCAGCTTGTCTTGGGCAGGAAGGGGCTGTGAAGAGTATCTGTACAGGCTCGCGGGAGAGAGAAAGTACATTGCTGCACATGCACTCTGAGCTCACGATTTGTAACATATTAGAACAACAATTTTCAGTTATATTTAAATCTAGCCATGGTACTATTAGTCAGGATCTGTGCCAGACTAACCCAGGCAAAGTGTTAGATGGGCCTGACTGTGTGGTGGGTGGCCGGTTTTATATCGTCTTTATGAGAGAATATTAAACTGTCCTCTCAAATAATTTATGGCCAGCTAACATGGATCACATATCATACATGTTGTAAAAGCTTAACTATTAAATTTTATTGGTCCAGGCTCAAGAAAATCAATCAATTTGCTTGCTTCGCCAGCCTGAAACACTTGCAATTTGGGTCTCGAATTGACTGTGAAATTGTGATAAAAATGGCCAATCCAGTACATACAGCAATCATAACTGAGTTTACAAATCGCTGGGAGACATTATTTGCTGAAAATACTGTACATAATAAGCTAACACTGACTGATTGAAAATAATGTAAGGTGTGACATTGGAGCTGTGCCAGTACATTATAATGTGATTCTGAGTAGGTGTTTGTAATTGACTGCAAAGGTGCCAGAAGTCAAGACTTAGATTTCTGACCCACTATTGCAACAGCCAGGTTAACTAATAGTTACTGTTAAATCCATTTTAAAGTAATGGCAGAAAAATGAGCTGGCTGCAAACAGATTCTCTTTATTCCCATGTTTTAAATTGGTCCTCACTGAATTGAGCAAGCCTCCATTTCTCTGGATCAACATCAACTGATTGGCAGGACGGTCCAGATACACAAATGAACTCTGTTTGGCTAATGTTGATAACTCAATACAAAAACAAATGTAACTGTTTCCATAAAATACAGTTCAATTTTTAATGCCAGATGAAATGTCAGGCAGTACAACAATACTAATAGATCATCTGTGTTCAACATTTGCTCGAGTTGCCAAAAGAATGTTCACATTTGAAGTAATAATGATACTAATATGCACATTTAGGAATTTCTGTTATATAGGGCTGTCAACCCTAGTAATATATTTGAAAAACATTTATTTCATACTTAGTATAGTTCAAATCTGTCAATATATTTACTAATATATCGCTCGAGACTTACTGATATAAAAATGATATTTAAAATTTATTTGGAGCACTACTTGTGCACAATACACATTTCTTAATATCAAGCCTAAAATGTGTTTTAACATCACTACCGATGAGGATTGTATGATCTTTGAAAAATATCAGTCTTTAAATGCAAGATATTTGAAGTGAATACTTGCAGTTAGTTCCAATTTAGCATAATCATGTACTTCAGTATATCTTTAGTTGGACTTCAGCACTACTTACGTGCAATTAAAGTGCATTAAGTACAAAATTAGTTGTTCCAATTTAACAGACTTTAAGTATACCAGTTTAGTATACTAAAATACAATTGCAGGGTATTTTTATTAAGTACATAAATACAGGTGCATCTCAATGAATTAGAATGTCGTGGAAAAGTTAATTTATTTCAGTAATTCAACTCAAATTGTGAAACTCGTGTATTAAATAAATTCAATGCACACAGACTGAAGTAGTTTAAGGCTTTGGTTCATTTAATTGTGATGATTCTGGCTCACATTTAACAAAAACCCACCAATTCACTATCTCAACAAATTAGAATACTTCATAAGACCAATAAAAAAATTTAGTGAATTGTTGGCCTTCTGGAAAGTATGTTCATTTACTGTATATGTACTCAATACTTGATAGGGGCTCCTTTTGCTTTGATTACTGCCTCAATTCGGCGTGGCATGGAGGTGATCAGTTTGTGGCACTGCTGAGGTGGTATGGAAGCCCAGGTTTCTTTGACAGTGGCCTTCAGCTCATCTGCATTGTTGGGTCTGGTGTCTCTCATCTTCCTCTTGACAATACCCCATAGATTCTCTATAAGGTTCAGGTCTGGTGAGTTTGCTGGCCAGTCAAGCACACCAACACCATGGTCATTTTACCAACTTTTTGTGCTTTTGGCAGTGTGGGCAGGTGCCAAATCTTGCTGGAAAATGAAATCAGCATCTTTAAAAAGTTGGTCAGCAGAAGGAAGCATGAAGTGCTCTAAAATGTCCTGGTAGATGGCTGCGTTGACTGTGGACTTCAGAAAACACAATGGACCAACACCAGCAGATGAAACGGCAGCCCAATTCATCACTGACTGTGGAAACTTTACACTGGGCTTCAAGCAGCTTGGATTCTGTGCCTCTCCAGTCTTCCTCCAGACTCTGGGACCTTGATTTCCAAATGAAATGCAAAATTTACTTTTATCTGAAAAGAGGACTTTGGACCACTGAGCAACAGTCCAGTTTTTTTCTCCTTAGCCCAGGTAAGATGCTTCTGACATTGTTTCTGTTTCAGAAGTGGCTTGGTAGCCCTTTTCCTGAAGACGTATGAGCGTAGTGACTCTTGATCACTGACTCCAGCTTCAGTCCACTCCTTGTGAAGCTCTCCCAACTGTTTGAATCAGCTTTGTTTGACAGTATTCTCAAGCTTGTGGTCATCCCTGTTGCATGTGCACCTTTTCCTACCCCATTTCTTCCTTCCAGTCAACTTTTCACTTAATATGCTTTGATACAGCACTCTGTGAACAGCCAACCATTCAGTAATTACCTTCTGTGACTTACCCTCTTTGTGGAGGGTGTCAATGATTGTCTTCTGGACAACTGTCAGATCAGCAGTCTTCCCCATGATTGTATAGGCTATTATGTAACCATTTTGAAGGTTCAGGAAACCTTTGCAGGTGTTTTGAGTTGATTAGCTGATTGGCATGTCACCATATTCTAATTTGTTGAGATAGTGAATTGGTGGGTTTTGTTAAATGTGAGCCAAAATCATCACAATTAAAAGAACCAAAGACTTAAACTACTTCATTCTGTGTGCATTGAATTTATTTAATACACAAGTTTCACAATTTGAGTTGAGTTAGTGAAATAAATGAACTTTTCCACGACATTCTAATTCATTGAGATGCACCTGTATGTAAATTTATTTGTTGTATCCTTAGAATGACATAAATGTATTTCAAATACATTTTAGTGTATTTATTTTGCACTAGGGAATTTAACATTAATTTACATCGTTAAAAATAAACATTCTTTATTGGCATCTATAATTCCATAAATAACTTTTAACATCCATGGAATCTTTCCATTCCACAATTCTTTAGAATTTTAAAATGTTCTTCAGACTAATTAAAATAAAAATTTTAAATAAACAAAGTGTTTACTGAAAGGTTTTATGGCATTTCTGCAAAAAAGAAAGAAAGAAAGAAAGAAAGAAAGAAAGAAAGAAAGAAAGAAAGAAAGAAATTAAACTATGATTAGATGGATGGATGGATGGATGGAAGGATGGATGGAATCTTTTTAAGAGTTTCTAGTGTTTTAAAGAAAATCTAATAATTAAAAAATATAACCAAACTATTTAATCATGCCACCTGTTCATTATGAACGTTATCTAAATCCACTATACGCAATGGCTATTTAATGATTTTTTGTCTCTTCCAATAACTTAATGTCTTTAAATTATCTTTATTTGAGGGCCTATTTTCACAAATATAAATGTATGTGAATACTTAAATTAATACAGTAGTTAATACAGGCATACAGTTTAAGAGCTGTTGGCTCATGGTGATCCAGGCTCAAGTTCAGCCTGGTTCATTTTCCAATCCCACTCCCCCCTCTCTTTTCCTCTCTGCCAACTCCGGTAGAAATAAAATTAAGAAAGAATTTTAAACAAAATGTAAAAATCAACTATCTTAATCATCAGAACTGTAATGGGTTTTCAAACTTAATATTGTAGTTTACACAGTATCATTCCACCACTGTGATCCAGCAACCTGAACTGACTCTTTAAAACATAGAAAGTATCCTCATCTACACCAGATGCCTGGATATGGGCCCAGTTAAAATGCTCTACTCCATCATTTGATCATCATTGAGCAAATTACTGCTGCCATGATCACTAAAAATGTACAAACATCAAAAAACGTTAAATACAGGACAAATAGCACTGACTTTAGTGAGTAATAAACCTCATTTGCATAGAAAGTTAGAATGTTTTCACTGATTTTGGACCCCATTGACTATCTATTTTTCAAAATATCTTCTTTTGTGTTTCACAGGAAAAAAGAGGGGATACTAGTTTAGAATGGCATGAGGGTGAGTAAATGACTGTACCTGTGCGCCTTTATAGGTATTTTGTCTTCTAATATAAAACTAAAGAGCACTCCTATAAAACATGAGTGTGTTTTTGTTCTTTCTCCGGGCCCCCACTCCAGTTTTGTTGACTCCACGCTTTTTTCAAACCCCCCAAAGATCAACTTAATGGCGACTGAACATCAAATAGATTTGGGTGTGTCACGGTGCCACTAACTCTGAGTCATACCACTGAAAGTGCTTTGCAAAGATTCCTGTTTTTTCTATTCAAAGTGCCTATTAAAGTTTCCATTAGCAGTTTTGTTCACTTAACAGCAACCCTCCTTTCATTCAGCTCCAAACTGTTTTTCTCCTTTACCCATATAGATCAATAATGACTCGCTCCTTTTGACAAATTTTCTCCATTCCGTCATAAACTAACATCAGTCAAGCTTAGTTAAACGATACTATATTGTTGGCATGTTTTGTAGTGTGATTTGCAGGTGTACTGTGTCTTTTGTTGATCTGGTTTTATAGTAACGTGTGTTTTATCTAGAGATAAAGATGAAGAGATAGATGGTATGAGAACATGCAAGAAAGATGACAGCTGTTTCTAATGTTACTGGTAATATTGAGTGTGGGTTTATGTCTGATTTATTTATAGGAGGTTTATTGCTGCGTAATTAGGAAAGAACAAAGTGTTCAAAAATTCTCCTAATGGTTAAGGACACTGCACTACTAAACCGCATAGATTGGACTTTTACACTTTAGTCATAAATCTAACCTGTTCCATCAAGTCTGGAAAAAATGTAAAACATGAATAGAGTAATGAGGAATGGATATTATTTTTTCAAGCACTTTTATTAGCTATGAGCAGGTATAGCTATTGGTGGGTATGTCAAATTCCCACATAATGCTATTTCTATTTGACAGAAAATAAAAATCACAAATATTTCAGCCAAAATGTAGATTAGTTTATTTGTTCATCAGAATTGGAGAACTTTAGCATCACATCACCTGCCCACCAATGGATCCTCTGCAGTGAATGAGTGCTGTCAGAATGAGAATCTAAACAGCTGATAAAAATATCACAATAATCCACACCAGTCCAGTCCATCAGTTCATAGCTTGTGAGGTCAAAACCGTCTGTTTGTAAGAAACAAATTCAACATTGAGATGTTTTTAACTTCAAACCGTTGTTTTTGGCTAAACTACAAGTCCAAATCCATAATATTGCTTCCTTCCTTCCTCATCAAAGACTTAATTTCCCATAATCCTTTGCCCGGACACATTAGCATTCACTGTTTGCACCTGTGTCTCATTTACCCTGTCTGCTCACCCTATATAAGTCTGGTTCAGTTTGTCATTCTTTGCGAAGTCTTGTGTGTGTCATTGCTGCAATTCTATTGCAATTCAATTGTTTCTTCCGTGTCCTGGTTCCTGGTCCTGTTACTCTGTACTAGTGATGGCGAAGTGAAGCGTTCTGAACCAGCGAAGCTTTCATCACAATTGTATCGGAAAAAAGGTTCATTACTCTAAGCTTCTCAAAACGGTTTATACTGTGGCCATCTAGTGGTCATAAAAATTAATAACTTCCAAAGTGTTATGGTCCATTACAGCCGCTGGTTTCACTCTGGTTTTTATATTCTATATAAATAATGGTCATTGTCAAAGTCATTCATTTGTGTCGGTGTATACTGGCACTAAGTAAAATAAATAAAACATAAATTCATAAATTAAATCTATGATTTGTTTATTTTAACTCTGCCTCAGTCCTTAGACTGTTATTTCATGGCCAAAGTAAATTTTTGAGCCTAATATATACATTTTGATTTAAAAAAATAAATAAAACAACAATGCTAACACGTATAAAAATGTAACATAATGTAATGGAAACAGCACTGAGGTTCGCTTCGTTTGAACCAGATACTGAAGCAATCACGTGGTTTCCAGGCGAATGAAGCTTCGGACGTCATAGATCACGTGCTTTTCGCAAAACGAATCAAGCTCCAATACAGTGCTTCAATGTGAAATGTGTTTTTTGATACAAGCTTCGGAGCTTCCGTGTTGAATGTAACATCACTACTCTGTACTCTGCCTGTCTTTTGGATTAACCCTCTGTCTGTTTTTACCCTGTTGTTATTGTTTGGACTGATCACCTGTGTATGACCTTTGCCTGTTTTTGGACTCTGTTTGTGGATTACCCTTCATTAAATACACTGCATTTGTATCCTCTACCTTCGTGTTTTGGAGCAATTCATGACTAATATATATATATATATATATATATATATATATATACAGTGGGTACGGAAAGTATTCAGACCCCCTTAAATTTTTCACTCTTTGTTATATTGCAGCCATTTGCTAAAATCATTTGTTCATTTTTTTTTTCCTCATTAATGTACACACAGCACCCCATATTGACAGAAAAACACAGAATTGTTGACATTTTTGCAGATTTATTAAAAAAGAAAAACTGAAATATCACATGGTCCTAAGTATTCAGACCCTTTGCTGTGACACTCATATATTTAACTCAGGTGCTGTCCATTTCTTCTGATCATCCTTGAGATGGTTCTACACCTTCATTTGAGTCCAGCTGTGTTTGATTATACTGATTGGACTTGATTAGGAAAGCCACACAGCTGTCTATATAAGACCTTACAGCTCACAGTGCATGTCAGAGCAAATGAGAATCACAAGGTCAAAGGAACTACCTGAAGAGCTCAGAGACAGAATTGTGGCAAGGCACAGATCTGGCCAAGGTTACAAAAAAAATTCTGCTGCACTTAAGGTTCCTAAGAGCACAGTGGCCTCCATAATCCTTAAATGGAAGATGTTTGGGACGACCAGAACCCTTCCTAGAGCTGGCCATCCGGCCAAACTGAGCTATCGGGGTAGAAGAGCCTTGGTGAGAGAGGTAAAGAAGAACCCAAAGATCACTGTGGCTGAGCTCCAGAGATGCAGTCTGGAGATGGGAGAAAGTTGTAGAAAGTCAACAATCACTGCAGCCCTCCACCAGTCGGGGCTTTATGGCAGAGTGGCCCGATGGAAGCCTCTCCTCAGTGCAAGACACATGAAAGCCCGCATGAAGGACTCCAAGATGGTGAGAAATAAGATTCTCTGGTCTGATGAGACCAAGATAGAACGTTTTGGCCTTAATTCTAAGCTGTATGTGTGGAGAAAACCAGGCACTGCTCATCACCTGTCCAATACAGTACCAATGGTGAAGCATGGTGGTGGCAGCATCATGCTGTGGGGGTGTTTTTCAGCTGCAGGGACAGGACGACTGGTTGCAATCGAGGGAAAGATGAATGCGGCCAAGTACAGGGATATCCTGGACGAAAACCTTCTCCAGAGTGCTCAGGACCTCAGACTGGGCCGAAGGTTTACCTTCCAACAAGACAATGACCCTAAGCACACAGCTAAAATAACGAAGGAGTGGCTTCACAACAACTCCGTGACTGTTCTTGAATGGCCCAGCCAGAGCCCTGACTTAAACCCAATTGAGCATCTCTGGAGAGACCTAAAAATGGCTGTCCACCAACGTTTACCATACAACCTGACAGAACTGGAGAGGATCTGCAAGGAGGAATGGCAGAGGATCCCCAAATCCAGGTGTGAAAAACTTGTTGCATCTTTCCCAAAAAGACTCATGGCTGTATTAGATCAAAAGGGTGCTTCTACTAAATACTGAGCAAAGGGTCTGAATACTTAGGACCATGTGATATTTCAGTTTTTCTTTTTTAATAAATCTGCAAAAATGTCAACAATTCTGTGTTTTTCTGTCAATATGGGGTGCTGTGTGTACATTAATGAGGAAAAAAATAAACTTAAATGATTTTAGCAAATGGCTGCAATATAACAAAGAGTGAAAAATTTAAGGGGGTCTGAATACTTTCCGTACCCACTGTATACAGTATGTGTGTGTGTGTGTGTGTGTGTGTGTGTGTGTGTGTGTATAGTCATGAACTAGGGAGACAGGGGCTCAAATGTAAAGAAGAGGCATCTATATACAGAATAATTCCAATTTAACAATTAAATACTTACTATAGTAAAATTTATATATGTCACAGTAAGAACTGAAGAACTAGTGGGTGCAGTGTTAACTTTGGTAAATGTGTACCATACTTTCTATTATTCTCCTTTGCTTGTTCGGATTGCTGTCCTTGGCAAAGGGTGTGTGAATGCAGATGGTTTACTGGTGTGGAATACAATTGCTTGCAATAGGTCTCTACAGCTTGGATGCATTACACAGCAAATAAGCACATAAAGCACATAAACAGCTAAAATGGTCTCGTCTCTGCATTTCATTTGAAAGGATATTTTTTGACACAGGTTATTTACATAATACGTCATTTTTCCACTTGACCCATCTCCAACTTTTTAACTGTTCCTAAAATGGAACTTTGCAAGTAAAACGGACTGAAGCAGACACATAGTCAACTGAAAAATCTACTTGAACTTTTATTTTATTGATTGAATCGCTTCATGTTAGTTTAAAATCCCAAAATAAAGAAAACAGAACCATTCAGCTTAATTAAGAGTGTTCTAAATTATTTTTAAAATTAATTATTCTTATAATAATAATAATAATAATAATAGTCTTATTTATTTATTTATTTATTTATTTATCTATTTATTTATTTTAACATTGTTGCTGTCAATATATGGTATTAAAAACATATTTTAATGATACATCTTTTGCAAATTAAGAGGAAAACCTGATTGACTTTGTTAAAATTGCAAGCTGTCATTGAGTTCATCGAAGAGGTGTTTTTTTTTTAATTCATTTTTTGTCATGCTCCCTTTGATCTGTGATCATTCAAAAAATGTTTGTGATTCAAACCATTCATTAGGTCTAAATCAAATTTGATTTGCTGACAAACCATTTTATTTTCCTTCTTTCAAACTGTACGGGGAAATATGCTTGTAAATATAAATGTTTTGCACATTACTTCATCATTTTTAGGTTTATTATAGATTGTGCTTCATTCACAGAAGTCAGGCCTGCGTAACACAGAAAGCAGGCAGTAAACAATTTCATTTAGAAAGGAAATATGAATACAGTTTCTGTTGATGATGGTAGCAGTAATTCATCAAATGATCAAATGTTGGAGAAAAGCATGTGTTGAGCTGCACTGCATGGTTGAGCACAATATCTTTTTAATTTTAAAGAGCAACTTCTGGTAGGGGAGACTGCCTTCATGAAAAAAAAGTACACTTTCGCAAATAAAAGAGTATTTATTAAGGAAATAACAAACTTAAAGAATATTCTTAAGTGTGAACTGAATGTAATATTTTCAGACTTTTGGACTTAAGTACATCTTATATGTAATTTCATAATTACTTACTGTCTTTGAAATGTGTTGCAGAATGTACTGAAAAGCATATATCTAATGTAATTTCTATTATAAAACGGATAGTTCCGGTCCTTGATTCTGATTGGTTGAGCCAAGTTCGAAGCCGTTGTAAAAATTACTCTACAAACCTACACCTTTGTTTACTTTGTGTGTTGCTCAGCAAACACTTTGTTGGAACCACAACTGTTTCTGAGGAACTACATTGTTTGGCAGAAGAATAATGTTTTTATTAATATCATTACACTTTATTTGCTCTGTTTTATTTTGTGACACCTTACTATGTATATGTTAACCTTACTCCGCTTAGCGTCGTGCCTAACAACTTCTTAGTGTTATAAATTCACTGTAAACCACGGCTTCTTGGGGCTTATTGCTTTATAGAAACTTGTATGTTATGTATTTATAAATTATAATTTACAGTATATTATTGTAATGATGAAGTTAACATAAAATGTACTGAACCGAAATGTATTAAAATGTAATATTTAAAATATATTAACTTTGTATTATCAATGGAATAGTTGATCCCAAAATTTACTCACCCTCAGGCCATCCAAAAATTATATGAGTTTATCAAATCCATCAGATATATCCATCAAGACATTTTTAGCTTCACTCTTAACTTCCTCTTTCCATAATATTGCTTTCTCCAAAGAAAAAGTAGTCTCGTCTGAATCAGGAGTGAAATATGCACAGATCAAGCACCATTTAGAAGTGAAAACAGTCCAAAAGAGTTTCAAACAAATATGTCGGTAAATTAGTTTCTTAAAATCACACAGCTTTTCGCTTCACAAGATGTTAATTGATGGACTGGAGTGGTATGGATTACTTGTGGATTATTGTGATGTTTTTATCAGCTGTTTTGACTCTCGTTCTGATGGCACCCATTCACGGCAGTGGATCCATTGGTGAGCAAGTGATGTAATGCTAAATTTCTTCAGATGTGATGAAGAAATAAACTCCACTACACCTTGGATGGCCTGAGGGTATAGCTATATTTTCACAATTTTCACTCATATAAAAGCACGAAATATATATTTAACTAAATTTTATATAATGCTTTATAAGTTTTCACATAAATGACATATGAGCCTCTAATTTTTTCAAGGCCTTTGTTGCTGTGCATCAGGGAGATTATAACTATGAATATTCTATGTATGTATGCCATTAAAATTGTAAAGCCATGCTCTAAGGTAAGCGTTATGGACCTTCTCCATTCATAAATCAGTATGAAATGCCTGTGATCTCACAGGATGCACATGTAAATACTTCACACCTCTAACTAGGCGTCTTTCCTCATGCTCGTCTCAAACGGATGTCATTCTCAATAGCGTCACAGTCGACCCTGTCAGTGACCCTGCTGTCACCGGCGTGCGAGCGGCCCACGCTTCTAATGTGACCTTCTTAACGCAGGAAGGACTGAAAGAGTCCGATGAGTATGGAAAAATGTGGGCGTGAGGAGGGAGGGGGTTGTGTACAGCGCTGTCGACAGAAACTATGGGCCGAGTAAACATGCTCACATCTGGCTTTTGTTCGTCTTTATTCCCAAGGCATGCCGAAACTTCTGTTGCCGTGCCTGCATTCTCTGAGAGATGCTAAAGGAAATATGCATGTGTTCTGAGAATTCTAAAGCATGATGCAGCGAACAAAGCCAAGGGAATTGAAGTATGCGCTGACGGAACATAACAATTGAAAATATGGAGATGGAAATTTGCATCTGTTACTTTTAACCTTTACAATAATTAACCATGGTTTTATTACAAAAAAAAAGAAAGAAAAAAAAAAAAAGGTAACTATAGTTAAACCATGGTAACAAATTAACCTTATTAGTAGTAAAACTGTGGTTATACAACTGGTAATCAATATGCCAAAAAAATGTTCGACACTTTTACTATAACAAAACCATAGTTAATTTTGGTAAGGGAAAATACTC
Organism: Spinibarbus caldwelli; assembly: GCA_039654775.1. NCBI lineage: Eukaryota > Metazoa > Chordata > Actinopteri > Cypriniformes > Cyprinidae > Spinibarbus > Spinibarbus caldwelli. Next base: position 7,303,303 of record CM077248.1, read on the forward strand.
CTAAAACTGTTTAAACAACATGATTCTGAATCATTATACACACTGTTTTCATGACACACTATGGGCCTATTTAAAGGAATAGCTCAGATAGTTCATAAAAATGAATATTGTGTCATCATTTACTCACCCTTATGTTGTTCCAATACCAGATTCTTTACATTCTTTTGCTTGTGTCCTTACAATCAAAATATATAGTAACCAGTGTCCGCCAAGATCCAAAAACACCATAAAATGACCATGAAATAGTCTATATAGTATGTTTTAAGTGACAATTATGTAATCTCAAAATTAATTTAAATGGTTCCCTGACAGGATTAATTTATTCAGTTCCACATATTTTTGTATCATATCACTAAATTGCAAGAGTACTGTATCACTGAAATAATACTTCATTTCAACATCTGAAGACTTCAGATGCAAAAACTTCCAAAAAGTCCATCTGAGATTTTTCTTTAAAATGAGCATTTTTATTAGGCTCCTATGAAAATATCATTGGACATTTTTGAAAATAAGGCATTCAGTAACTGACTAATAACCTTTTCTGTGCCATTAAAGTGAAATTACTGAACCTAAACATAGGAGCCTGATAAGTTTTCACAAGCAGTTGTAACTGTGTAAAATTTAACATGAATTTGTTTTTTATGAAACTTTTTTTTATGACAGACAGTTATATGAATATAATATTTAAAGTCTCAAGTTCTAAAACAAAACAAAAGAAATCAAATCAACAGGCATTTGAAAGGTAGCAAAACTGACAGATGAAGTCAGATAAAATATTTCTAAGAAAATTTTAATGTGCTCTTTATTTAACAAAAAGGGAAAAGGACATAAAAGTTCCCTTAGCTGAAGAAACAATGATGAAAAGTTCATATTCATGTTATTTGTTAGCTATTCATATGTGTAAAAAATTGTATTTAGGATACAGTATGGTCTTGAGCATGAGTCAGACATTTACACTGGCATTCATTCACACACACACTCTCTTTCTCTCTCTCTCACACACACACACACCAATCTCTGAGAAAGTCCCTTAACCAGTGTAATTGACTTGCTGATGTACTTGGGCTACAGCTTCCGGCCGGAAGGATGCTGCTGTGTTCAGCGGAACACACACAGACACGGACACACACACACACACACACACACACACACACACACACACACTCCAAAACAAAGCTCTCTTTCATGCTGCAATACCTTTCTCCAAAAGTGTTCACAGTTCCTCTTTTGATCTGAATTCATGGGACGCTTTACACATGCACGCTTTTAAAGTTACATGTGTTGCAAAATAATTCAACCTGACTGTGGTATATGAGCTCATTTCAAGACTTCCTTTATATCTGTTGGTATATGTGTACATGTGTGTATAAATATCTGCCTCTTTTAAATCTAGTCTGAATTAAAGGTTAATGTGTGTGGGTGTGTGTTTGTGTCTGGGTTTTAAAGCGGATTAAGCTGAATTAAATGTAATGTCTTTATGTAGAGCGCAAGCTATTTTTACACCGCCAGGGGCCTTCTTTACCATATTTATAAATATAATATGGATAATGTGCTTTAACCTGCAGTGTCATGCCCATTCAAAGCATAGGTGCCATTTTTGACTTTCGGCCCAGTGAAAGTTGATTTCAAGTTTGTACTGTTGATAATTTTATGTTTGAAATGTTGCATTTTGTTGGGGCAATGTGAATCAGCTTTAACAGATCAGATTAGATCAGCTTTAACAGATCAGATTTATATGACAATGTAAGTCAGAAGAACCACTGGTGCCCCCTCAAAAAAAAAAAAATGGTTGATGCCCCTGGTTATAGCTATGATCAGGCTATATCAGATGATCAGATGAGCATGGGAACTCTATTAGCATGCAAATTGGAAAACAGGGAGCAATGTTTCTCTCTCAGATTAGCCATCCCCCACTGTATGTGACAGTGTAATACTCCTTATCGGAGCTCTGGGAGAAAGGGAAAACAGAAGGGAGATAGAGGGAGAGCCAGGCAAATGTGAACCAATGGCTCCAGAGCACTTCCTGTTGGAAAGCTTTAAAATCATAGATTGTGCTCTGCTGTATTAGAGACCTGGTATTACTTTAATATTAACACACTCCATATTCTACACACTGTAAAATGATACGTAAAAGTTCAATCCAAGATGTAAGTTGACTTTTTATTTCTTCAGTAGAAAAGTAAAGAAGTTTTTTAGCTGAAACTCTGGTCCTTGGTGATTCATAAAATACAAGTCAGTGGCTACTAGACACTTGAGAATCAAAAAAAAAGCATATCAAAGAACACAAAATTATTTCTCGTGGCACCTGGCGATACATTGAGGTCTTATGAAGCGAAAGGATTGGTCTGTGCAAGAAACTGAACATTAGTTACAACATTATTAACTGTAATTCAAGGCCTCAGGCAAATGGTCTGGAGTGATGTCCGGTTTACAAATTAATCATTCTTTTGAACCTTTTTAGTGAACTAGTTGAACCACTTCACCAAATCGACTGAACCATCTGAATCAGTTTGTAGCTCGAGTAACACAGATCTAAAACTTACTCAATCAAAACTCACTTTTAGATGCCTGACAGTCACTCTGACTTGAAATGAGCCAAAGTACCAGCATATATGATCCTATGATGCTGGTTTTGCCAAATCATTCAGTGCTCCAGTTACTCCAACAGTCACTGAACTGAGGAAACAGTCCAGACTTGGACCGAAGATTGATGAGCCAGTGATACAAGAATGCGTGATGGCCTGAGCATAAGTAAATTAACAGCAAACTTTTATTTTAGGATGAACTATCCCTTTAGACACGCAGTTGATTTTTCAGTAACTCAGAAGATGCCAGTTTCACTGTGTTACTGAATTGTTTCACCATTTAGGTTTACCAGGCATAGCTACAGTATACACAGTCTTGTAATTGGTAGAGATGTAAAGATTGAAAATTACTTTCTAAAGGTAATTTATTCTGAGGCAAGCAGCTGAGAGTTGCATTATACTATAATTACTGCAAAGAGTTCTGAAAAGTACTCCAGTACTGCAAAGAGCGTGCAAAGATGCAAATTATACAGTAGGATATCTATACAGGTTTACTTCCACAGATTACTTTTATACTTATTGTGAAAGGTTTTATAGTTCACATGGACAAATTAGAGGTGTAAACTGGTTGTGGTTCACTGTATTGACATACTTGCACATATACAAGGTGTAAACAAGGTATAAACATTTTAACATATTTACCATCAATAAAGACGCAGCATTCATTGTGTTCACCAAGTTTTCTCACTGACAGTCCCCCAATTTGGAAAGTGGGGGCTCAAAGGGCTTTGTGGTGTGGTGGTGCGTTCAACTCGTAAATAACAAATTTCTGATATGACTTGAATGCACCAGTGTCCTCTTAGTTTTTTTTTTTTTTTTTTTTGTGGTGCAGGATTAATTCTTGGAGTTGTTCTGACAGGAAACATTCATGAAGAAATCATAACTAGAGTAGTATTATCAGTCAATAACTGGCCAGTTAATTTGCATTTTTGTCCTCTGTCAAGAAAATAGTTCCAAAAAATGCTAAAACATCAAGTTTTTCATGTGCTGCTAAGCAATGGACAGACTGAAAGCCAATGTTGAATAATATTTGAGTGGAGCTCAAAGCAACCATCTGGTTCCAGCTCCGCTCCGAGTTTTACATCTTCCACTATGAAAGAAACCCCATTTCGAGTGATTTTAAGAAACCTGCTTCTTGCTAAAGGCTAAAAATGTCACTCGTATTCTCTGGTCTAGAACAGGCGAGCATGATAGGAACAGTTAAATGCCCCAGTGCTTTTTAAATATCAGCATTTTAGAATAATACAACTAGGATAATTTGCTATTTATCTGTATTTGTTTTATTAGGGAATTCACACATGTCAAAAGTTCATCTAGATATGTCAAGATCTTTGCCTCTCTATCACACACATACATAAGTAGTCTCGGTCTTTATCGCCATATTTTGAAGTGGCAGCAGAACCCAACCAAGCCACTCAAGCCCACTTCTCACCGAGTCACAGGTTCCTTGTAGCCATTTAAAGGAGGCTAATTGAAAACACTCTTCTGTGTGAACAGATGACACACACACACTTACACACTGCAAGCTCCTCAGAGCCATTTAAAAGGAGTGTAATTGAAAACACTGGTCTGTGTGAACGGATGTGGGCATGGATCCAGGACGTATTCCTGAAATTCTTTCACTGGAGACAGAACCAGATGAGCCTAGAACTGAAACCAGATGGCCATGATAGAAGAGGGACATTTTAGAGTTAGGAACAGGCCAGGTAAAGGTTGTTTGTACACTTGCTTTGCTTTCAGAGAGTGACAGATGTGTTGGAATCTTGTCCTGTGTGGAAATAAGTCCATATGAACATTTCAGAGACAGATACTCTAAAGATATTCTGCCAAGCGATGACACTGAGTACATCTAGTTTCCTCAGTTTTGATGGACAAAAGCCAGTTTAATAAAAATGAAAAACAAATGACAGCTCATCATATTCCCACAGAATTTACATTCCTACCATAAATAAAAATAATTGTGTGATCAGTGTTGTGATAACTTTAATAGTACACAGTTTTTCCATTTTATGAGAGTAATTAATGATCTTCTTGATATATAAGTGCTGCAAAGCCATTTATATATCGGCAATTGGCTACATTTTGACTCATTAGATTAATATTGAAATGTTCAATCTTATACCAATGGCCCAGTGTTGTCTGATTCACAAACAAATGACTCTAATGAACCGGTCCTTTTTAGTATGAATGAATCTGAAAAATCCTTCAATGAACAAACTCACTCAGACGTGTGTTTCCCAAAAGTATTGTTAGACAACTATGGTTGAAAGTTCCATTAAACTCTATTGGTAATGAAAGAACTTGTGACCATAGTTGCTTTTGGGAAATGCACCCCAGATCAGTAGCTTAACTAACATCTGACCAATGAGTGAAGTCTAAAATTTCAGTGACAGGTAAGAATCTAAATATTATATGTACTGTTAGGTAATCACATAAGTATAATTTCAATGGATTTGAAATTTATATTTTTGATTTTGATTGCTATTTTGAAAGCTATTTTGTTAAATTACAGTGAATGATTCAGTGAACTACTAATATCTTTTGAGTAAATGATTTGATGACTCACTAATATCAGATAAGTGAATGATTCAGTGACTTACTAATATAGGTTGAGTGAATGATTCTGTGAACCACTAATATCAAGTGAATGATTCTGTGACCCACTATTATTGGTTGAGTGAATGATTTGGTGACTCACTAATATCGGTTGAATGAATGATTCTGTATTTCAGAAAATTTCAGAAAACTAATTTCAGTTGAGTGAATGACTCTGTGACTTGCTAGTATTGTTTGAGTGAAGGATTCAGTGACTCGCTATATGGGTTGAGTGAATGATTCTGGGACTCACTAATGTCGGTTGAGTGAATGATTTGGTTACTTACTAATAATATCAGCTGAGTAAATGATTCTGTGACTTACTAATATCAGTTGAGTGAATGATTTGGTGACTCACTAATATCGCTTGAGTGAATGATTCTGTGACTTTCTAATATTGATTGAGTGAATAATTCAGTGACTTACTAATATCAGTTGAGTGAAAGATTCAGTGACTCTTTTGTGAATGAATATGTGTTTTTTAACGAATAAGTTGAATGATATTTCAGGGACTCATTCATAAAGCCTTGTCACCACCTACTTGAATCTCAATGTAAAATCATAAAATGCCAATCATTAATGCACAAACTCAATCTGTATGGAATGTGAAAATAAAATTCCCCTTTCAGTCGGTCACTCCGAGTCACGTCGGATGACCGACGAAATTGGGATCTCGCCAGAGAGACCAATCCACTTCGAGTGTAACTAAACGAGCCAATGGACATTGGCATGCGATTATTGCATCCAGCTGCCGCTGATCACAGCGTGAGCATAAGAGGCAGCTGATGCACCGCATCAATTATCCTTTCGCTTCGGAGCCGAGCGGTAGTGGTTAAAGCTACTGCTCTCCCTTCCAAGAGAGTGTTCTGCGAGCGAGTGCGGGCGTTACGGCGCGGCAGCGGTGGTCACGGTGTCCGGGAGAGAAAGATCGTCTTCCTGCTGACAGCCACACTAGGAGTGTGCGGTGGCCAGCTCCCCTGCGTGCTTCAGCACTAAAAGAGCATTTCTCTGAAAGAGCAATTTCTCTAAAAGAGCAACACGGGTGATCGCGTCTTTTTAAAGATGTCTTTTCACCCGTGCGTTTCTGGGTGTGGTCGTTTCCTGGCGCCTCAGGACGGTCACGATCGCTTCCTCACGTGTCTGGGCATTCAGCACGCTGAGGTGGCTTTCATGGATGGTTCATGTTCTTCTTGCGGGGACATGACCATCTCGGAGTGCGACTCTGCTATGTCAAACATGGCAGAGTCCCTCTGCCTGCCGTGATCCGGCGTGCACACTGGATCCGGTGGAGTCAGAGGTGATTGAGGATTACGGTGAGGGCTTCCCCAAGTGGAGCTCCTCACCCCTCAAGCACTCTGCAGCCGGTGGAGCTGCCGAAGGAGCGCGCTGGCCACGCGTTTCCTTCGGTGCCCCCTCTGACGACCAGATGTCGATCACTGCATCGGAGGGCGGGCCCTCTCTCTCCGGGGATGATGACCCGGCTGCGTTGCCCCCATCGGGTGTGGTAGCGTTGTCCGTGCCAGACCCAGAGATGACGGCTATGCTTTCCCGGGCCGCCGAGAATGTCGGGCTCGTGTGGAATCCTAAAAAGCCACCGTGTCCCGATCCTTCGAGGCTGGGCGAGTGGTTCCTCGGTGGGGGTGGCGCTGGTTCTCAGCGCCCCCCTCCGGTGCCATTCTTTCCGGAAGTGCATGAGGAGCTGACAAGATCGTGGAGGGCACCTTTCACTGCCCGAAACACATCTTGTAGTTCTTCCGCTCTCACCACCCTCGATGGTGGAGCCGCTTTGGGGTATGCGGGCATCCCCTCGGTGGAACGGTCTGTGGCCATGCAACTGTGTCCAACAGCCGCTTCCACCCTGCGGGGTGATCCGTGTCTCCCCTCACGGGCCTCTAAGTACTCGTCAGGTCTAACTGGCAGTGCTTATAGAGCCTGTGGGGAGGCGGCTTCCGCCCTCCACGCTATGGCGTTGCTGCAGGTCCACCAGGCCAAAGCACTGAAAGACCTGCACGAGGGTGGTCACGACCTGGCGGTTCTACATGAGCTGCGTGCTGCGACGGACCTCGCGCTACGAGTGACGAAGGTGACCGCACAGTCTCTGGGTCGTGCGATGTCCAGGAGCGCCATCTCTGGCTGTGTCTCGCTGACATGAAGGAGCAGGAGAAGGTACAGTTCCTGAATGCTCCCGTGTCACAGACCGGCCCTTTCGGCGACGCTGTCGAGAGCTTTGCCCAGCAGTTCTCGGCAGCCCAGAAGCAGACTGAGGCAAACACATCATGCGCCGGAGGAAACCTGCTGCTTCCACTCCGGCTGCAGCCACTCAGCCTGCTCGTCGCCGTGGGCGCCCCCCTGCAGCCGCCCCCGCTCCCGCGCAGCCGCAGCAGCCTTTCACCAGGCAGCGTCGTGGAGCCGGTCGCAGGCAGGACGCCCAGCCCGTCCAGGCCCCCGCCAAACCTGGTGGCAAGCGCAAGTGCAAGAGGCCCTGGGATGGTCGACCCAGAGATGGAGGAGACTGCTCATCGGGAGATGGTGACTGCACCACTCCCTCCCCCGGAGGAGGGCCGGGTGGAGTATCTTTTGTTCATTTTGTTCCGCCTCTGGCCCAGCAGCCAGCGGTACCCAAAACATCAGTAAAGAGCGGTCTCCTCAATCTCCGGGTCTCAAGAGGAGGAGAGTGGTGATCCGTGCATCACAGGATCGCTTCCCTCCTCCTCTCTCGCCAGCAGGCAGTGGGTGGTTGCCCAAGAGCACCCCTCCTGCCCATTCGTGGAACCAGGTAAGGGCAGTAGCACTCCAGTCCCCGCTTCAAGTCGTCAAACGCCGGGCTGTCACAAGCCTCAAGCCGGGTTCCTGTGTCTCCTCCCACGCGAGGAGAAATCAGGTGAGTGCTACACTACACACCCAGACCCCGCCCCCTGCCATCACAGGCCAGGCCGTCACAGGCCCTGGGGCCGGTCCCTGTGTTCCACCTCGCTGCCCCACCGCGGGCATGTCGGTGGGCCCGTTGGCCCCGCTGGTGCGGTCTCTCGGAGCCTGGTTAGCGCTCCCCAGCCCGTCCCGGTGGCTCCTGCGGACCATCAGACTCGGCTATGCGATTCAGTTCGCCCGGCATCCCCCCCAAGTTCAGGGGCATCCGGTTCACTTCAGTCAAAGCCGTCGATGCCCCTGTCTTGCTCGCGGAGATTGCAGTCCTACTGGCGAAGGATGCAATAGAGCCGGTCCCTCCAGCCGATATGAGGTCGGGGTTTTACAGCCCTTACTTCATTGTGCCCAAGAAAAGCGGTGGGTTACGACCGATCTTGGATCTGCGAGTTTTGAACCGTGCACTTCACAAGATGCCGTTCAAGATGTTGACGCAGAAACGCATTTTTGGATGCGTCCGTCCCCTAGATTGGTTTGCAGCAATCGACCTGAAGGACGCGTACTTTCATGTTTCGATTCTCCCGCGACACAGGCCATTCCTGCGATTCGCGTTCGACGGTCGGGCATATCAGTACAAGGTCCTGCCCTTCGGGCTGTCCCTTTTCGCCTCGTGTCTTCACCAAAGTCGCAGAGGCGGCCCCTTGTTCCCTTGAGAGAACGGGGTGTGCGCATTCTCAACTACCTCTACGACTGGCTCATACTTGCACAGTCTCGAGAGCTGTTGTGCGCACACAGGGACCTGGTGCTCAGGCACCTCAGCCAGTTGGGCCTTCGGGTCAATTGGGAAAAGAGCAACTCGTGCCAGTGCAGAGGATCTCTTTTCTCGGCATGGAGTTGGATTCGGTCAACCAGACAGCACGCCTCACCCAGGAACGTGCTCAGTCGGTGCTGAACTGCCTCAAGACTTTATCAGGCAGGACAGCGGTCCCACTGAAACTCTTTCAGAGGCTCCTGGGGCATATGGCTGCAGCTGCGGCCATAGTTCCGCTCGGTCTGCTCCATATGAGACCGCTTCAGCACTGGCTCCATGGTCGAATCCCGAGGTGGGCGTGGAAACGCGGTACTCACCGGGTTCAGATTACACCGGCCTGCCGCAAGACCTTCAGCCCATGGTCAGATCCTTCGTTCCTTCAGGCAGGAGTGCCCCTGGAGCAGGTATCCAGGCATGCTGTGGTATTCACGGATGCTTCGACCACCGGCTGGGGTGCCACGTACAACGGGCACGCAGTATCAGGGGTTTGGACGGGCCCCCTTCTGCGTTGGCATATCAATTGCCTCGAGTTGCTGGCAGTACGCCTTGCCCTGTGCCGCCTCAGAGGGCGCCTTCGGGGCAGGGACGTTCTGGTCCGTACGGACAACACTGCGACCGTTGCCTATATCAACCGGCAAGGCGGTTTGCGCTCCCGTCACATGTCGCAACTCGCCCGCCACCTCCTCCTCTGGAGTCAGAAGCATCTGAGGTCCCTTCGTGCCATCCACATCCCAGGAGTGTTCAATCAGGCGGCCGACGAGCTGTCTCGAGCGGCACTTCCTGGGGAGTGGAGACTCCATCCCCAGGCGGTCCAGCTGATTTGGAGTCGGTTCGGAGTTGCTCAGGTAGACCTGTTTGCATCTCCAGAAACCACCCACTGGCAGTGGTTCTACTCCCTGTCCGAGGCAACGCTCGGCACGGATGCACTGGCACACAGCTGGCCCCAGGGCTTGCGCAAGTATGCGTTTCCCCCAGTGAGCCTGCTAGCACAGACATTGTGCAAGATCAGGGAGGACGAGGAGCAGGTCCTGTTAGTGGCTCCATATTGGCCCAACAGGACCTGGTTCCCGGAACTCATGCTCCTCGCGACAGCCCCTCCCTGGCCGATTCCTCTGAGGAAGGATCTGCTTTCTCAGAGACGGGGCACCCTCTGGCACCCGCGTCCAGACTTGTGGAAACTTCATGTGTGGTCCCTGGACGGGACGCGGAGGTTCTAGGTGACCTGCCCCAGGAGGTAGCGCTCACTATCGCTTCAGCACGAGCACCGTCCACAAGACGGGCCTATGCGCTGAAGTGGAACCTGTTCGTCGAATGGTGTTCCTCTTACCAGGAGGACCCCCGGAGATGTTCGATCAGAGCCGTGCTTTCCTTTTTGCAACAAGGGTTGGAGCGTAGGCTGTTCCCCTCCACCCTTAAGGTATATGTTGCTGCTATTTCTGCCCACCACGACCCCATAGAGGGGAGGTCGGTGGGGAAGCACGATCTGGTCGTCAGGTTTCTTAGGGGGGCCAGGAGGTTAAATCCTCCGAGGCCTCCCTCCCTTCCCTCTTGGGATTTGGCTTTGTGCTAAGAGCCCTACAAACTGCCCCCTTTGAGCCGTTGCAGTCAGTCGAGTTGAAGTTTCTTTCTATGAAAACCCTACTCCTGACTGCATTCGCCTCAATCAAGAGGGTGGGGGACCTGCAGGCATTTTCGGTCGACGAGTCGTGCCTTGAGTTTGGGCCGGCTGACTCCAGTGCAACACTGAGGCCCCGGCCCGGCTATGTGCCCAAGGTTCCTACCACGCCCTTCAGGGACCAGGTAGTGAGCCTGCAAGCGCTGCCCCTGGAGGAGGCAGACCCAGCCCTAGCTTTGCTCTGTCCTGTACGCGCACTGCGTCAGTACGTGGATAGAACTCAGAGCTTCAGGACCTCAGAACAGCTCTTTGTCTGTTACGGAGGACAGCAGAAGGGGAAGGCTGTCTCCAAGCAGAGGATGGCCCACTGGACAGTGGATGCCATCACCTTGGCCTACGAAGCACAAGGTGTGCCCTGCCCACTCAGGTTGCGTGCTCACTCCACTAGGGGTGTCGCATCGTCCTGGGCGCTGGCTCGTGGTGCCCCGCTAGCAGACATCTGTAGAGCTGCGGGTTGGGCGACTCCCAACACGTTCGCTAGGTTTTATAGCCTACGTGTCGAACCGGTTTCCTCCTGTGTTCTCACCTCAAACGGGTAGTGGCACTGAGAGGGCCGGCTCAGAGTCGGCTTTCGGCGTCCTTACGCCTAATTCTCCAGAGAGTTCCTTAACCAGGCAAACCCTGTTGAGTCCTCCAGCACTCCGGCGTCCAGACGCGGCGGGGCGTCCGGCGCCAGGCCTTCAGCCAATGAATTCTTGAAATCTGGTGCGAGGCTAGTGCCCATATGAGAGACCCTGTCGGGATCCCATATGTGTATTCCACGGTATTCTTATTAGAGCCATGTTTCCCCTGGCGGACCACGTTCTGCCATCTCTAAAGATGCAGCCTGAGCCATCTCAGAGACTTCCATGTGCAATAGGGCCCTTCGGGGTTACTTCACATGTTTGAATGTCACTTAACCCCCTCTGGGAGGAGGTGACTCCGCAGTGTGCCTCTTCCAAGTGGAAGGGCACGCTTCCCAGTGTTATCCTAGTCCTACTGTTTGGGTTGTTCAAGGAACACCAGTAGTTGACCTTCTCTGTGTAGAGCCCGGTCCTATCGTCTGCCTTATAGGAAGGGTCAGGAGCCCTACACAGGGCACTGGAAGGGGCAGCTCCTGTGGCGCTTTGGTAGGGATCCCAATTTCGTCGGTCATCCGACGTGACTCGGAGTGACCGACTGAAAGGGGAACGTCTCGGTTACGTATGTAACCCTCGTTCCCTGAAGGAGGGAACGGAGACGTCACGTCCCGTCGCCACAGTCGCTGTACCACCGCTGAGCTGCCGGGTCGCCGGCTCGGCTCCTCAGCGAAAACATAATTGATGCGGTGCATCAGCTGCCTCTTATGCTCACGCTGTGATCAGCGGCAGCTGGATGCAATAATCGCATGCCAATGTCCATTGGCTCGTTTAGTTACACTCGAAGTGGATTGGTCTCTCTGGCGAGATCCCAATTTCGTCGGTCATCCGACGTGACGTCTCCGTTCCCTCCTTCAGGGAACGAGGGTTACATACGTAACCGAGACGGTCCATGTTTACTGTTGGATGCTGCTCAACCGGATTTAAGGACTGTAACTAACTGTTGTATATTATATTATATTATATTATATTATATTATATTATATTATATTATATTATATTATATTATATTATTAGAGTACATTACAATACAACATGCAATAATAATGTTATTAATGAAAGTTAACAGCCTACTGTCACCAGACATACTGTAATTTCAAGGAAATAACACCACAATATGAAATAAAAGATGTAGAGAAATACTTGCAGGAGTTGAGAGTTGAACCAACTTTGCTGAGTAACTAAGCAACTGCACTTTTCTTTTTGTAACAGCTGATTTGGCAATGTATGGTTTACTTATTTCTCTCAGACTAAACAGTTCCCATGAGAACATTTCACACAGATGGAAAGGAAACTAACGTCCCATTATGTACATATCTTTAAAACATCAGCTAACCTGATGCTTTCAGTCTCACGGGGGGTAAGCCTTTCCATGGGGCTTTATACTTAATCATTAAATACAATTCAAGAGCCACACAAAGTAGTTCTAAACTCAAAAGGATCACGCAATACAGCCTGGCTCATTGAGTGTTTAGCTTTTAAAACAGTATAGCATTAAATCAAATATGGTTCTAATATGTTTGAGCTGTTGTGGTGAGGGAAAGCAAAAAGATTCAAATGCAACAACTGAAAACACTGATCAAGATGTATCACAATAGCCTGCTGGACACATGGACCCAAAGCCACTGGAGAGGAGACGGAGACGAGCGAAAGATTCAGGAGAAACAAAGACACACACTCACTTGACAATATTCTAGGAGTGAGAGGTGAGGTAGCTGTGTGTACATCTACAGTGAAATCACTATTCTTAGAATATATTTATTCATGAATGTGTTTGAACTTTGAATTGAAGTGATTATTTCCAGCCTGTAACTACTGATTATCTAAACTGGTGATTCCCATTTGCAGGTTGCAGGGATTATCTGGATTTTGGATTTGGTTTTATAAAACCAATATAAAATTAATTTAAATAAAATTAATTAATAAATGTAGATTTTTAAAATGTTTTCCCCGAAAATAGCAAGCATTAAATGTTTTTAATAGCAGTACTTTTTTTCAAAAACCGTTTTTGTTCATATTTTTAAAAATAGTCAGTATTTTTGTTTTTGTTGAAATTGCTGTATTGCCTAAAAGAAATTAACAGAAAGCAGCCAAGCCATAATATAAAGATGTAGCCTTTTTAGTACAGATGTCAGTCTGGCTCTGTAATAGAAGCACAAGGGCCTCCAACCAAATTTGTCAAGGGGATTTGATTCCTTCACAGTACGCAGGTCTAAACAATGCTGACATTTCCGCCAGGAGGACAAGACATGCTCCTATGTGACTCTTGGTTTACCACAATGTGGGGAAGATGTTCATCTGGGGTTCAGATGTGAACACACATGTCCAAATGACAACCTTGACTTGGCCAATTCTCTCTCAGATTAGGGGAATTACTGTGACTTATACTGTACAAACTGAAAATTGAAAATTCCTGATTTAGTTATAAAGGTTGATCTATAAGGCCAGGAGAATGGGTTTTGATGTTTTAGTGCTGTTCTGGTAGCCACAACAAAAACATGTCAAAAACTCCAATCTTCCATACATGTAACATACAATTAGCACCAACTTTTATATTAAAAAAAAAAAAAAAAAAAACACACATTTTAAGTAAACTTGCTTGACATTGTAAAGTAAACTTGACTTTGTAAACTTGCTCAGTAGCTCACCTGGTACATCATGGCACTTGCGTTACAAAACACGTGGGTACGAGTCATGCAAAATACGCTAAAATAATTCAAAGAATTGTAGAAACAAACTAAAATACCATGGTTGCTTCAGCAAATTTGTTTTTATGTCCTGTTTCTGTTTATTTACACTATCTGCTGGGTTTAGTGCAGGTATTATGTTATTTTCAAACATGATAGAGCGTTAATCTTTTAGCTCCACCAGCTGGATATTTCATTTCCGAACTGCCGAGATATGTTCAACGGCCAACTTTGCAAAACACTGGCACATACATGTTCATCTGTTTCGAGGGAACTTAAATGCATTTTAGCACCACCCACTGGACATTTGAAGTTAAAGGGGCAAGAAGTAGCCTACGGTAACATATAATATTATTTTTTAACATATAATAATATTATAACTGTATTATAATAATATTATACAGTAACATAAAATATTATTTTGCAGAAATGTTGCAACAGGCACATTTTCCCAATTAGGGATGCGACAGTAATATTAAGGTAAGTAAGATTTAATTTAGAATTAGAGATCTTCAAGACAGTGTTAGAAAATTTATTTCCTGCATAAGTTTTTATTTACAGTGGATAAAAATATGCCAGAGTGCTTTTGTTGAAAATTTTCAGTAGCTGTAGTTAAAGTCTAAATGTTGTGAATACAGTGCTGTCAACATAAGAGTTCAACCTTTAACTACATAATAATAATCATAATATTGATTAAGAATTATATTCCAACCTACTCAGTGATTTGCTTGTTAGTCAAAGAAAACCAATACTGGACACATAAAGGCAATTTAAAAGGCTCTTTGAATGACAAACGCAAGTGCTCTGACCGTTTCATGCCCTCCCTGCTGAACGTTGTGAATCCAGTGCAGTAGGTGGATGTGATACAGTGCAGAGCTCTGCAACTCTTTCACCCTGGATCCTGTTTAATAAAACCAAGTTATTGCCTCAAGAGCACTATTAAAACTCTTTATAAAAGGATCATGGCATGCACAGAACCGCTGCGCTCTCATGGCTAATACCAGTGATATCCTTATGAATAGCCTACTGCAGGGGGTCCATGAAGAAGATTTACAGTATAAAGTATTGACTTTTCTTAGATGTTCATTACATTTGTAACACTCTAACGACCTGTGAAGCATAATGCAATGTTTGTGTGTGTGTTAATATAACATTATGTATCTATAATGTAATTATAACTGTGACTCTAGGTGAAGAGACTATAGAACATGAACAGTGTCTTTCCATGTTAAAGCAAATGTTGTAAAGGTCCACCCTCTCTGGTCTATTCAGACTCCAGACTTTCAGCTCTGGAGTAACCAAAAGGGTACAACAAGGCTAAAAGCCCTCTGAGGTAAAAAGCCATTTTGAAAATGTTCCCCTCTCAAAACACCTTTTTGTCAGTAAGTGCTGCACAACTGACCTGATCCTTGAGGTCACTGCATGCAGGAAAAGCTTGATTTTGAACTAATTTGATCTAGCATTTAATCATTTTTTTCCTAATCTGTTTTCTATTTTAATATATTTTAAAATGTAATTTATTCCTGTGATGTAAAGCTTAATTTTTAACATCATTACTCCAGTCTTCAGTGTCATATGATCCTTCAGAAATCATTCTAATATACTGATTTGCTGCTGAAAACAGTTGTGCCGGCTTATATTTTTGTGGAAACTGTGATACATCTGTCAATCTTTTATGAATGGAAAGTTAAAAATAGGAATCTTTTGTAACACTAAAATGCATTTACTGTCATTTTAAGATATCCTTGCTAAATTAAAGTATTAATTTAGTTAAAAAAAAATACCCCAAAATTTTGAACAGTAATGTATCTAAGCACACAGTGACCAAAAGGCCACCCAAAACACTGTTGGGTTGCCGAAGGAAGAAAATGTACAAAATGTACTGCAATGTACTTTTCTATAACTGGGAAATAATAAATTTGTTATGAGGAACAGAGTGTGCAAAGTAAGCCCAAGGTCCAGTAACAATGTAAATTAATTTGTGAAATATGCGTGTACTGGCATTGCAGCTCCAGGATGTACTCTGTGATATACTCAGAGCAAAATAATAATGAGTCCTTATAAAATACATAAAAGGAAATGAAATGCCAAAAATGGTTAAAAAATAATAATTGTAATAAAGAACATTTGTTCTGCCAATTGCTTAAGTGGTTGTTTTGAATTAGTATGTAGTTTCAAGTTTTTTTCAAACAATAACTTCCTATATCAAAAGTATTTGCATACGGTAAGAAAATGTGCTGTAATTACCTGACATCAGCACTGCATCACTATTGTAACCTGAGGGCCTTTTGCCCCACACTGGGGGGCCATTTAATTGCTTTTGCATATACATTTAGGGGTCGGTAAGATTTTTTAAAAATATTTTTAAGAAGTCTCTTATGCTCATCAGCATCACATTAATTTGATTAAAAAAAAAAAAAAAACAATAAAACCAGTAATACTGTAACATATTATTACAATTAAAATAACTGTTTTCTATTTGAATATATTTTTTATATAATTTATTCCTGTGATCAAAGATGAATTTTCAGCATAATTCTTCAGTCTTCAATGTCACATGATCCTTCAAAAATCATTCTAATATGCGAATTAATGCTCAGAAAACATCTCTTATTATTATTATCAATGTTAAAAACAGTTGTGCTCAATATTTTTGCGTAAACTTTTTTCAGTATTCTTTGATAGAAACTTCAAAAGAACAGCATTTATTTGAAATAGAAATCTTTTGTAACATTATAAATGTCTTTATACTGCATATTTTGATCAATTTTTATGCGTCCTTGCAAAAAATCTGAAGACATTTTCCATAGGCAGGGTCTTTAACCCTGTTGTACAATACATATGTTCTGCTGAAGGTTCCTTCAGATGATCTGTCCAGACAGAACAAAGGACATCTGTGCGTTCTCAGTCTCAACCTGACAACCTGTCAGACTCCATGTTGTATGTTGGGCTGCTTCTTCTGTCAGTGGCAGGGATTTGCGTCATGACTGTGCGTCAAGCTCACCTCCCACGATGTTTAATGTAGAACCCAGAAATCAGTAAAGGTCGCATCAGTTTCACATACTACTTTGCTCATACTAAAAAGTAAAAAACCTCATACTGTGCCCCGTAGAGCTGTAAAAGTAAGCAGAACTCGAACAGATCAAAGCTGTGGCCGCTCCGTGTTAGGCTTCTGTGAAATGCCTGTGATTCAGAAACAATGAGTTGGCGATATCCCTTTTCTCTTATTCATTAACTTGATTAGTCATAAAGCGATTACCCGAAATATTGGCAAACTCATCAAGCCTGGCAGATCAGATTAGTTCTGGCACTAGTATGAGTGGTTTCCTCTGTGAGTGAGATAATGCTGGGTTAATACATTTAGGATGTGATATCTATTGAGGTCAAAGCTGGTTCACCGCCTCAGACGTGCTACAGGAGAGTCAGAGATCTTCTAATGCCTTCTGTACATCCAAGTGCATTCAGTGAGTCATGTATGTAAGATCCAATTGAATTTAACATCCTCCATCAGCCGTATTTTGACGTGGCTGGTTTTCTAAACAAATCTCTGTGTTTATTACAGAGGTGGGAGTTTGTGTTTTGTACTGTTAGAGAAGATCATGCTGTGCTTGTATGCATCAGGTATGCATTTTATATTCATTATTTTATTTTTAATTGAATTTTTTATAAAAACATACATTTAAATGAACTTCACATGGGTTTACAGAAGTGGCTATTTATAATAAACCTATAACTGAGTCTAGGCCTACTTTTCCCTCAGTTGCCATTCAGATATTGAAATGTGGAATATTAGTGTGCAAACAGTAGCTCAGGTAAAAATACAAACAAATGAGGCAAAGCGATAATATCGGAAATCACTGATATTCACATTTATGTACATCACAGGATTAGACTTCTCAGAGAACCACTGAGTTTGCCAAAAAAAAAAAAAAAAAAGCATTAGATAATTTTTTCTAGATTTTCTAGAGATTCTGTGTGATAAACACAATGCAAGCTTATTTGGAAGCTTGTTTCCACTGCAGAATAAAAAATAAATCAAAAAGGTAATTGCAAATTTTTAATCTCACAATTTAGATTTTTGTCTATGCCGTAAAGCTGGATTAGGTCGCTAGCCAGGTATCTTTCAGTTTACTGGATTTTAAGTACCACGAAGACTTATAAGTCTTCGATACTACTGGTGTCAATCAATAGTAACTTGCTCTCCATACAATCTGCTCCAATGCAGATAATGTTCTGGGCTGCGTTTCCCAAAAGCATTGTAAGCCTAAATTGATCGTAGCTCCATTGCTTACAATGCTTTTGGGAAATGCAGCCCTGGATAAGACATCTCAAACTAAAGTTGGACCAATCAGCTGTGAGCAAAGTGACAAATCTCTAATGTAATAAAGTTACTCTCCCCGTTTCACTTGCTTCAAATTCACAGTCACTTCTTAGCAAAAGATTGTCTTTACAACTTTGACTTCCACTGATATAGCAAGATGTTTTCTTTTAGTTGTCCTCTTTCATGGACAGGTCCTTTCTTCTTTTTGTCCAAATGCATTTAAATTCTTCATATTTTTCATTCGGCAGAAGACAGAAATGAATGACTCTTCTGTGAGAAGTGAATCTCAGTTTCTATGTTTCAAGGCATGTGTTTGGCAGTTCACTTTCATGTGCACATGCTCCATAGTTATTCATGAGCTCAGGATGAGAGACTGAGTTGACGGAGAAGGTTGATGAGCAGCAACATGGTACCAGCAAAGCCTGATTGGATTGGTTTAGATTTGTTGAACTCAAAACTAATCCTGTAACCCTGAGTTTGTACAACTTGACTTTATTCTCAGAATTCCTCTCAAAATGTTGATTCTTTTCTTAGAATTTCCAGTTTACAACTCTCAATTTAGATTTTTTTATTTCTACCCAGGCTTATTGGAAATACGTGCTTATTGGAAATATGTACACATAAATGATTTACAGGGCCAGAGTTTTGATTAAGAAAGCCTAATTTTTGCACAATTAAATGCAGAATATGATGTTATGACCGCAAAACAATTTTAACATGCTGCAAGATTTGAAAACTGAAACCTTTGAACATTAGCGTCACATACAGCTTCATATGTATGAGTTTTCTAACACGTTTGCTTGATAGCTCATGCGTTACGGCATTCGAATACAGTGATACTACAGTTCGACCAAACAGCTAAAACCCACGTATTAGGAAGATGACATGTCACGATTGCATAGGCAACACTATTGGGTAGGTTTAGGGTTAGATTTGGTGTAGGGGGGAATGTTGTTTTCCAACACGATAGAGCATTAATGTTTGGCGAACTCACCGGTCATATCAATTCTGAACCACCACAACAAGTGCCTGAACCAACTTAAAAGTGCAGAAATACATCCCTGTACCAACGTAATAAAAATGTGGCCACAGTCATGTATTGAATGCACGTTTTAGCACCACTCACTGGACATTTCACTTTGAAACTGCCGTAAAACATGCACTAACGTATGTAATATGGGTGTTGCAGAAACTTTGCACCAAGCACATATTTCCAATGAGCCTGGGTTGCAAGTTTACATCTTGCGATCCTGTTTTTTTAAAAAGGCAATTGATACTTTTCTCACAATTCTAAGTTTTTCATGCAATTGCAAGTTTATATTTCACAATTTGAACTTTTCTTCACAGAACTGCATCGTGTCGCAACTCATCAGACAGTATCACTGATACCACTTGAGTCTGGATAGCATAGAAGAGAATGAGAGAATGACTTGTTTGGACACCAGCGCTTGAGTGTGTGACTTTGGGAGTGGTGGCTGTTTTGGTAAATGTGTATTTATTGGATGGTCTGAAGCAATTTCTAAAAGGTTTGAGGTGATGACTGTGACAGTGTGACGCAGGCCAGTACAGATCCACTTGACTGTGGCCATGTCAACAGAACCACAAGTGTTTTACATTCACTGTGATATGTCTTACTGTTTTGATAAGTAAGACTAAATGTGATAATGTGTCATTGGTTGACGTGTGCAGTAGAACATTTACTCATCTCCGAGACGTCAAATGAGCATGTGACATATTTTATACTCACTCAACTAGCTAACACCAGTGTAAACTTTGCTTTGGTCTGATGCATGCAGGCTTTGTATTTGTATTTCCATACCTAAACCTTTTTTTAAAAAGCTCTGAAAATGTTGCTACGTCATCATTTGCGGAAAAAAAAAAAAAAAAAAAAAAACATTATAGTGCACTTTTAAAGGGTTTTTATTATTTTTTTTTATTTATTTATTTTTTTTTTTTTTTTGTCATTCTGCACTGTTGACTGGACACTCTGCTAGATAACTTCTTCTTTTAAAAGGTTAAATTTGGATTCTGGAAGAGAAGAAACCTTAATACTGAGCTTTTATTATTAAGAGAGAATGAAATATAAATCCATTTCACATTTTTAAGAGCCAGTTGGTAACTAGCAAACATCTGATGAATTATGAAATAATATAATATAATTAATAATGAAATATTTGCAATGTATTGATTGTCAGAATATGAACATTTTAAAACGGACATGCATAGAGAAAGATCCTTTTTACATCATTTTCTCTTTACATATTCTATTCATTTTACTGTTTCAATATGTAAATTTAATGATTTTAGTGTAAAAAAAAAACTTACTAATCTTTTCTTTGTGAGGTTACATCCAAGTTTATAAATCATTGCAATGACAACATAAACACCTAAAAATCTAAAATGATGAAAACAACAGCTCAGATTTCAAAGTGGAATTTCCCTCTAGAATCTATCGTTCATACAAGACTCAATTGTCAATTATATTTATTAGAATACTAATTATTAAAATTAATTTCCATTATAGTTTACATAATTTGGCATTTGCCATTTTCTGATTTATCATTGATCATGTTCTTGGTAGTAGAAACAGTCGACCAGCAGAAGAGGACAGCAGTCTGTAAGTGTTTTGTATCTTTTCTCATTAGATTTTAGCGCGGTTGTCGTTGCTAGGACACATTGTTTGTTTACTCTGTTTACCGTGGTAAAGGCGTACTCAGGTCGCGTTTATTCTCGTGGCTTTGCAGTTTCGATTTAATACTGTGTGTGGTTACCTGGATGATCCACGACTGTTTTTTGTTTTGTGATGGTTGTTCATGAGTCCCTTGTTTGTTCTGAACAGTTAAACTGAGCACTGTTCTTCAGAAAAATCCTCCATGTCCTGCGGAATCTTCAGGTTTCCAGCATCTTTTGCATGTTTGAACCCTTTCCAGCAGTGACTGTATGATTTTGAGATCCATCTTTTCACACTGAGGACAATTGAGGGACTCAAACACAACTATTAAAAAAGGTTCAAACATTCACTGATGGTCCTGAAGGAAATACAATGCATTAAGAGCCGGGGGAGAAAACTTTTTGAATTTGAAGATCAAGGTAAATTGTACTTAATTTGTTTTCCGGGAAACATGCAAGTATCTTCTGTTGCTTCCAAAGGGCAGTACTAAATGGAAAAAAATTATATTTCTACAAAATAAGAAAAATTTGGACATCTTCATCCTGTTCAAAAGTTTTCACCCCCTGGCTCTTAATGCATTCTACTTTTCTTTGTCCTCCTCCACCCCCTCCTTTCCCCTTCTGAAAAACTACATAACCACAAATACTCATTCTCTCTCCTCCTTCTCTTCACTCTCGGAGGAAGACGTTTCTAAACTTATCCTTTCCAATCACCCTACTACCTGTCCGCTTGATCCTATCCCCACTAACCTCCTTCAGGCCATTTCTTCTTCAGTTATACCTGTGCTCACTCACATTATCAACACCTCTCTTCATTCTGGTACATTTCCCACAGCATTCAAGCAGGCTCGGGTAACCCCACTGCTTAAGAAACCCTCTCTAAATCCAGCTATTTTAGAAAACTACAGACCAGTATTCCTTCTTCCGTTCATTGCAAAGACGCTTGAGTGAGTGTGTTCAACCAACTCTCTATGTTTCTTGCACAGAACAACCTCCTGGATAGCAACCAGTTTGGCTTCAAAAGCGGCCACTCAACCGAGACTGCCCTACTCTCAGTTACTGAAGCCCTGAGACTGGCAAGAGCGGCTTCCAAATCCTCAGTACTAATCTTGTTGGATCTGTCTGCTGCCTTTGACACAGTTAACCACCAGATCCTCCTGTCCACCCTCATGAAGATAGTCATCTCAGGGACCGCACTCCTGTGGTTCAAGTCTTACCTCTCTGGTAGGTCCTTCAGGGTGTCTTGGAGGGGTGAGGTTTCTAAGTCACAACTTCTTGCTACTGGGGTTCCTCAAGGCTCAGTACTTGAACCGCTTCTCTACTCCATCTACATGTCATCTTTAGGATCTGTCATTCAGAAGCATGGTTTTTCCTATCATTGCTATGCTGATGACATTCATCTCTACTTCTCATTCCAACCAGTTAATCCGACAGTAGCTGTTCGTATTGCAGCCTGTCTGACGGACATTTCTGACTGGATGAAGATTCATCACCTTCAACTCAACCTTGCTAAGACAGAGCTGCTCGTGGTCTCTGCTAACCCAGCGCTTCACCACAACCTCTCTATACATCTAGGTTCGTCAACCATAATTCCTTCTAGGACAGCCAGGAAACTTGGAGTTGTGATGGATGATCAGTTAAGCTTCTCAGACCATATTGCAACAATGGCCCGATCATGCAGGTTTGCCTTATACAACATCAGGAAGATTAGACCCTTCCTAAAAGAGCAGACCACACAACTCCTTGTCCAAGCTCTTGTTCTCTCCAGACTGGACTACTGTAATGCTCTCTTGGCAGGCCTTCTCACATGTACTATCAAACCTCTGCAACTGATCCGGAATGCAACAGCCAGAGTGGTCTTCAATGAGCCGAAGAAAGCTCACATCACACATCTCTTCATCAGCTTGCACTGGTTGCCAATAGCCGCTCGCATCAAATTCAAGGTACTGATGCATGCTTACAAGACAACCACTGGCGCTGCACCAATATACCTAAACTTGCTAGTTCAGACCTACGCGCCCTCCAGAAGCTTGCGTTTTGCTAGTGAACGATGCCTTGTGGTGCCATCCCAAAGAGGTACAAAATCACTCTTACAGACCTTTTCCTGGACTGTCCCCAGCTGGTGGAACGACCTGCCTATCTCAATCCGAGAAGCTGAGTCTTTATCCATTTTCAAAAAACATCTAAAGACACATCTTTTTCGCCATGAAAAACTATTAGCACTCAATTCGGCACAAAAAAAATTAATACTAGCACTTACCTATTCTGTTCTACTTTATTCTATTCTATTCATCTTGGTCTAATTTATTTATTTATTAAAAAGAAAATCCTTGCTATGTGCACTGGGCTAGACTAACTGAGACTTGTCACAGCACTTGTATATTGTTGCTCTCTCTTTGATCTGATTGTCTCTACTTTGTAAGTCGCTTTGGATAAAAGCGTCTGCTAAATGACTAAATGTAAATGTAAATGTACCATTGTATTTTCACTTGAGACATAATTTTCATGAATCTGTCAAGATGACATTGAACATCACAACACTTTCATGGAAATAAGAAAGAAAAAGCAGCCATTATAAGACACTGCCTGTAGAAATGAATATATATCCGTCATAAATGAGCCAACCTCTTTGCCAGGCCAAAAATGCAATGATATGCCTCAGCACACTGTAATATACTTACACTAAATGATTCATGCAGTGCTTGTTTTATGGAAATATATAGACTATTAAACCTCCATTCGCACATTCCTGTCCTGCTTCTTACTTTATTGACCTAAAAGTCAACACTGAAGATTTAATGCTGTTGGCATCCACTGGATTATGACTTTCTTTGGGCCAACATTCCTTTAGACGTCTGCTGGAAAACCGAAAGGCCTGAAGTTAAAACAAGATTCAGGCATATACACTGTTTTGCTGCTCTTCTGCAACATTTGACAAGTAAACTGTCCTTTAAAACGCTTACTAAATGGGAGTTTCACTAAACTGATGAGCCACAAAAGGACACAAAAGTATTACTCTTCACAGTCTATGCAAGCTCTCATCCAGTTCTAATGCAGGCTAAATGAGCATCATCCTTTACCTGTAGGTTATCAATGCACATTCCACAAAGACCCTCTAGTGGACAGTGCAGGAAGTGCAGGACACAAATAGACTCATTCTTAGATCTGAGCTGATGATTCAACACACTTTACCAAATAAACCTTTGTGAGGAGTACTTAAGACAGTGCAGTTGGTTTGTTACAATGATAAAACCAAAAGGTTTGAATGCTTACTTGGAATAATGAACTTCAGTTATAAAAAAATTTGGATAGAAATATTGGCCAAAAATTACTTTTATTTGGATTGTGCTTAAATCAGTCATTGTAAACAGATGAATAAAATAAATAAATAAATAACAATGCAATGAACAATAAATGAAGCAAGTATGTTTCAACTAACATATATATGTGTGTGTGTGTGTGTGTAATTTGTTAAGTTGTCAGTTGTATAAAGTTGTATAAAGAAAATGCGTTTGATTACATCGAAATTGCATGTTTAATTCAATTTCTTCAATGCCTATACAGTATATGTTTTTTGTTTTCATTTTTAATGTAACTATATATACTGTGTATATATATATATATATATATATATATATATATATATGCAGTGTGTGTGTGTGTGTGTGTGTGTGTGTGTGTGTGTGTGTGTGTGTATGTATGTGTGTGCACGCAAACTTTGATTATTCATGTTATTATTTCTTCATGTCAATGTCATTATTTTCCCTATTATTACTAAGCCATACTGACAACATGAAGTTACAACAAAACTTATTATTTTTAAGAGTCAGATCAGTTTCACGACTGCACTGTTACAGTAGATCTGATTTGGCGCCAGATGCACTGCATATTTACAAACATCATTGTAATAGCTTTTATGGTATAGTATAGTATAGTCTCTACTATTTGCTGATACTGTTATATATGTGTTTATAGCCAAGCATTTATTAAATGGAAACCAGAGCTTGTAATTCATGGACATACAGGCCCCATGATGCCATAGGAGCAAGTGCAGGGTTGCAGGTGACCTCTTGGCAGAAATGACAAATGGATGCAAATGGAGAGTAATCTTAGAATCAGTTAAACTGCTTTCATGCAAAGCAATGCAAATATGCCACGTGTGGTATCAGGCCAAACAGAATGCTCACTTTTGGTTGCCATCATGCCCCGTCTTTGAACCCTTGCCCAGAATACACACATCCAAACCCTCTCCCCCCTCACGCTTCCTCTCTCCTTCCCACATACACACTCCTAAGAGCCGAGCACAGTAGATTAGTGACTTCACAATGACGAAAGGTTTACAAATCCTCATGTACAACATCCAGATGTTTCTATTTCTCATAGTAACACGTCCCTGATTAACCACTCATAGGAGAAGACTTCATTTGACTGATATATCACTATTCCCCAAGGTTGCATTCATTTGGGGTGCAAGACCACCTGAATTTGACTTACCTCTGTAACTAGCCAAAGATTAATTCAATCCATATGTGAGCGCAGCTGTTGAATCTTTAGCCCTTTTCTGGGTACTCCCTCAAATGAATGAAAAGGTACAATCTGGCTTAGATGTTCTACTTTATTTGTTAAAAATAAACGACGTGGTGTTAAGCATTCAAACCATGTCAAAAGTCAATTGCTGGTTGAAGATGCCAAAGCTAAGCTGAGGCGAAGGGCATAAGAAACACATTGCTACACACCATTTATCCTTGTCTTTTCATGGTCGAAAAAAATCAAATCAGGACAAGAACCCAAAAAAGTGGAGAATAGTTTTGAGAATCACGCGCCTCATAAAGCTCAGAAAACGAGTATGCTTGTTATGAGAACATCCAAAGAGTTCTCTCAAATGTAAAAATATATCAAAAACATATATTTTTTATTTTTTTCTCAAATTGTTCAATGTGCCCCCAAGGAGCCATTTTAATGATAATAATAATTCTGATAACTTTCCCAGAACAGCTGGATTGAAATCCTTGTCACAATCTAAACACTGCGTGAGTCACTCTTGCAGAAAATTGGATTTTATAATACCATTTTCTTCATTTTTTTGCTGGGGTGAATTTTGTCTTCCTACATTTGCACAGAATATCTTAGTAACAGTCAAGATGCACTTAAGAAATATGGTCGCATTCAGTACGAGAGTGGTCAAAAAAACATCCCATTTCATAAAAGGGCTCCCTGGTGACAAAAGGAATTTGTTTCTGAATGCATTGTTTGTATTAAAAATGTATTGATAGCTTGCTATTACACCTGCATCATCATGCAAACTCTAGATAACATGTAAAGTTGCCCCAAACATGGTCTTTCAGAACTACAGGTCCTTCATATGAGCAAGCACTAATGTAGCAAGCACATTAGCATGTGCTAATGTAATCTAAAAGTCATTTCCTCTTGCTTTGGCAGGTTCATGTGCACACATGCAGTGAGGCATTGATTGACTGGTGTGATGTGTGACTGGACTGGCACCCCTGTTATCACACTCCATCCTGTTTGTCGTAATGCTTTCTTCACCTTGGTGATAACATAAAATTCAATTGAACTAAATTATGTAACAATTCTAATGTTCTGTAGTTGCTCAGTTACTAACAGGCTGGCACAATCACAGTTTGGCATCATACTGACGTTTACTGGCCAAAGCTTTTAAAGACAAGTATGCTTTGCTTTGAAATTGCAATAAGTTGCGGAGAGAAAATAAGGGTTAACCTTCCTGGAGTAGCAGACACAAAATCTGATATATTTTATCTGCTGTGTGTGTTTTTGTAAAGATATCAGTGTAATTGACAAATGAAGCAGGTCAGTAGAAGTTGAGAGGCACGATATATTAGTTTCAGCTTAAGTTACTGCAGTAAATAAAACTACAGACCTACCATAAAAATGTCTACAAATGAAACCCCTGAACGGTAAAGGCTTTAAAAACATCATTTAAAAAGCTTGTTCCAGATATCAAAGTGAAAAGAAGCTTGCCAACCAATTTAATAGAATGTAGAAAGGTAGCCTAATACTACAAACTAAAAGTTTCTTACAGGCAAGTTAGTGAACCTCAAGTCTCAGAGCTATTCTTTATCTGCTTTCGTCCACATCTGAATGCATTAAATGAAAAGAGGTTGACCTTTCCTGCACTCTTCAACCCCTATTGTATTTTCACCATTATTAGTGAAACCGCTAAATTGCTGGGAGAATAGAAGTGTTCATTCCCTAACAGTCTTGAAGTCCCTAACAGGGTTTCACTTGTATTATAGCAAGTTAAGGTTCCATTGTCTATTTTCACTTGGGATAAAAAAATAT
The DNA here is from genome assembly GCA_039654775.1 of Spinibarbus caldwelli. NCBI lineage: Eukaryota > Metazoa > Chordata > Actinopteri > Cypriniformes > Cyprinidae > Spinibarbus > Spinibarbus caldwelli. The sequence continues at coordinate 7,330,447 of CM077248.1, forward strand.
ATATATATCTAAAGAAATGTTCTTTTAGATGTAAAGAGCTCTTCTAAATGTTGAATCTATCAAAACTGCTGGTGCATTGCAATGATGTGATTTGATCCACAATGGTGCTTTTACTGTGCTCCTTTTGCAAAGGCAAAATAGTAGATAAGACCTTCTGATTCATCTGATGGCGTTGCAGAGGATGTGGTGATCTGTAAGTAGGGGGTTGGAGGCACAAATCCATTCATGACTCACAATCCATTGACGGTGTTTTCACTTGGAAACACCTGCTGAATGTACACCACTCTCACAGATGGGAAAAGCATTCAGATGTTGCACTTTATGTTACTCAGCAAATTAAGAATGCTTGTTGAGGGCTGATAAAATAAGTAGCGATGGTATTAAAAAAGGGTTACACTTTATCTTACGGTGTCCTTGTTACAGTGTAATTATACATTTACGTACTGAGTAATATTTATAAACTACATGTACTTACTATATAGTTAGGGTTAGGATTGGGTTTTGGGTTAGGTTTACTTGCATGCAATTATGCATCATTTATTGTTATTATAATAGTAAGTAGTAACGTGTAACGAAAAAAGTTTAACAGTGAGAAACAGTTGTTTGAAGGCTTCAACCTCAATGCTTTGTTACAAGAAAAGCCAGCAAATGTAGGATCCCGTGAATGAATACAGTTAATATGAAGTCTTCTTGTGTTGTGTTTGGGCTAAATGAAATGTGAAATGTCAGTAAACTTAACAGAAAACCAAGTCTACACAATAAAACCATATTTGAATATTTTATGATGAGGCTTGTCTATATAATAATGACTGATTTTATCCAAAAAGTTGCAATGTGTTCTCAAGATAAATGTCAGGTTGTAATTTCATTGATTCTGATTGATAATTACTGGCCAAAACCATAGTTTAATATTTTGTACAATGTCTTTTACATTTTTCCCCTCATCTGTTTTGTGTTGCATACTCGTTTTTCTGTTTAAATAGTATTGAAAAGCATGAATAGGCTGTTTAATGGTGGTGCCCTGTGTGACAACTTACCCCATAGGGTTACAACATGCAGGACACAAAGGGTTGACATTTGTTATAAAAACATTACCTAGACAATGATGATAAAAATGTTCAAAACTTTTTATGTAGCAAGAAATCAAGTTATATGCCTATACAGAAATTCACATAAACCTACTCTGACAAATATTAGCTAATTGGAATAAAAAGTGTGACAACTAACCCCAGCCTCAGTTGCAACAAGACGCTCATTTATTGACCTTCCCTTTAGGAATTAAAGGGTGTTCAGAATAAAATACTGCTCTTTTCCTTTCTTCAAGGCTAAAAGTGAGCAGATGTCTCACTTAAACATGACTGTGCTGATTGGGCGAATGTTCACGCACGTACTTCAGTGTCACATTACGCGTGCGCTTCTGCACGTGCGCCCTGCGCGAGCTCGAGTGCGCGAGTTGCGAGACGCGCAAAGTCAACACAGTGATGCTTTCCATACGCTGCATGATTTGTGTCAATAACTGCGTAGTTTATCTGTCAGCTAGAGACGATTCCGCCCGCTTCACCAACAATAGCGGCATTATTGCAGAGGGTCCATCAAAATGCCAAAGCGATAAAAATGTGGGTCATTTGAATAACTTCAAATGTTATTTCTGAAAGACATTTAAGAAAAACAAAGAACGCAATACATTTGACTAAAACGCGATCCTGTGGCAGACAGTTGAAATATAACACTTACAAGGATTACTGAATGAAACAAAAAGATAAAGAAAAACAAACTGCCATTTGCCAAGGCCAGTAATGAGATTTAGGCTTGCGTGAGTTCATTAAACTAACAGGACTGGGGTCATATGCATGCCACATTACTTAACAGACCGTTTTACTCATTTAAAGTGACATAAATCTCAGTTTTTTGAGTTGCCTAGTACATTATGAGGATGTGCCAGTCGCTGGTTTTAAAGGAGTTTGGTCATTTTTGAGGAAACCAGCTTGGCCAGAGCATCTAAATCAGGTTTAAAATGCTGATTTTTGTATGTAGAGAAAGTGTTCAGTGATCAGACTTGTGTTCATTAGACTTACAGGACTGGGGTCATATGGATGTCATATTATTTAATAGACAGATTTACTCATTTAAAGTGACATAAATCTCAGATTTTTTTTTTTTTTTTTAGTAGTAGCCTACATTATGAGGATGTCCCAGTCGCTGGTTTTAAAGGAGTTTGGTCATTTTTGAGGGAACCAGCTTGGCCAGAGCATCTAAATCACGCGGATTGTTGTAGCCTATGCATAGAAAGTGGTTGATGTAGCTGTGATAAATAGTAAGCAATGTATAGAATTGTTGTCTGGTTGCTGGTGTCAGATGGGTTCTTGCACTTTTAGCTCTTTTTTTTCGTTCAGTAGGGTAAAGTTGAACCGGAGCGCGCGTGAGCTCCGTTTGTGACGTTATGAAGGATCAAATACGCGACGCGCTCTTTGAAGTGGACGCGTATATTTGTATATGACAACAGTGCGCGGATGTGAGCTTTTCCCAATCGCCTTTCCCAAGTTAAAAGGAACAGCAAACTTTACGCCATACGAGAAGCCAATTTAAATGCTACGGATCAATGAATGAAAGTTTGAGCTGAGGCTGTGTTAGAGCCCCTGCTGTGATGTGATTGGGCTGAGCGGCGAGCTCGTGATGCTCGGGCACATATAAAGGGCGACCTGCGCTCCTGTCATGCACGCGGCTGCAAGAAGAAATTGCTGAAGAGATCAGCCGGACAGACAGAGCCTTCATGATACTGCCCACATCACACGCATTTCCTCAACGAAGTCGCCAAGAAGACGCACCGCACAGCGCGCAAGATATAAAGGAAATCCTCTTTTATTGCCCTTCATAACAGCCCCAGTGTCATTTAGTGAGAGATGCCGCCAAGGACCGGACTTTTGCTGCTCGCCGTGCTCATCGCCTCCGCGTATGAACTGGATCAGAACGAATCCTACTCGCCCAGGAGAGCACGCTTCTCCCACAACAGCCCCTGTAAGTAGGAAGCGTTCGGGAATGATGAGCCGGTTGTGTGCTGACACGCATGCATCGGTGTAGGGTAGATCATATGAGAGCTGTCATCTCCTCTAGGATGAGCTCTCATCCAATGCGTCTGTTGAGCTGCTCTGTGACAGATGTATCAGTGAATATCACGTTCATCCTCTGACCTGCATATGAGGGACTCATCATAGCTCATGATGAGCTTCTTGTGATGCATTGAGCGCGATGAATGAATGTGAATGATGATTCCGCCGCCGCTTCCAGCCTCAAAAGCATGCAGGAGTTTCTGCGTTGGGGAGAAAATGCTAGAGTAAAAACCTGTTCGTTGGTTACCTTACCACATACCGTGAAAATAGCATTAGACCTTTTAAAGACAGTACTTTTAATGTAAAAATGGTACAAATTAATAAATAATTAGAAGCAAAACTATGAATTGGCTTATAATTGAAAAGAACGTGTATATTTAACAAGGCAACACACACTCTTTTAAATACTGTTAAAATTGTGTTTCTTGTAAGTAAAAAAGTTTAGGTTATAAAATGCATTAGTTCGTTGTATTTTAATTTGTCCAGACAAGTCAAATTAAATTTAACAAGGCAATACAATAAAATTATGCTTATTACACATATACTTGAAAACAAAACGTGTAGAAACAAATTTCACTCAAAAATTGCTAAGTTCACATTTAATTACAAAGAAACGGCAAGTAACAATAAATTAAATGTAAAAAAAAAAAAAAAAAAAAAATGTGTAAAGACTGAAATAGTTAATAGTAATATTTTTATTTATTTTTTTATTTTTTTATTTTTTTGTAAAATGCACTTCAATAATCTTTGTTTTATTTACAACTTCGAAAAATTATTATTTTTTTACAGTGTGTGAACCACCTCATGTAGGAACAAAATACTAATCGTTTTATAATTTATTGAAATCCTTGTGCAAACCATCAAATTTCTTTAGATTTTCCAGTCCTTTAATCCGATTTGATGAACATATTACTAAGAGTGCTAATATTTCATATAACAGCACTGGGGCATAACATCACTCCATTTGCCTATTATGCTGAGTGGGCTTCAACATGCAAAGCTTTATGCTTTGGCTCCATTTGTAGCTATTTTTACTGGCGGATAGAACATAATTAGCCAAATTCTGTATTAAAAATGAATATTAACCGCTTGCTGTGCACTGAATATCAGTATGGCTTTGTAATCACAGGAAATCACAGTCATGCTGATATTCACTACAACAGCATTCTTGCTTGTGTGATAATTTGATTATTTTGTGTGTTACTCAGTTACTGGTGTTTTGCATTTGTGTGGGTGACACTGGTTCTGTCTTAATGTTATTATTAGCTACAGTTGCCAATTTTTATGTTTTTTTCAGTCACCATGTGGTCTTTCATTATGTTATTACCGCATAACATAATTATGGGGGGGTTCTGCCATACTGTATTTTTAGTTCTGGCATCATATTGGACAGGCAGATTTATCGATGTAGGTCATTCAAAATCTGCACATTTCTAATATGAACAAAGAGTAAAATTCCAAAGGTGATATAGTTAAACCCTCTTATACCCAACAGAAATGTTTTTAAAAATTTCCACATACATTTAATGCACTACAGTACTTTCTAAATATCTATAAAGCATTGTACCTTTCCTGATGTAGTTTGTAGTGAGTGGTTTGTATATGAAAGGCTTTCCCCAGTGAGGTCATAATATCACGCTTCATATTCCAGCTCCCATCGCATACACCTGAACCTGTTAACAGAGGTCTTCAGGTTCATTTGAAAATGACAGGTTATACAGGTAGAGAACTGGAGGGTGGGCAGCTCACTTACACTAACTTTTAATGGACTAGACACAATGGATGCTTTAAATGACATTGTGTGCACCTGAAAGGACCCAACACTATTAAAGATGATGAATTGTTCTGACCTGCTGCTCATTATATTGAAACTGAAGATCTGGTGTCAGTGTTACAAAAGGTTCTTCCTTTGTCTTGAATGAAGTCAGTAATTAATATGCTGCAGAGAAAAGCTCGCCCAAGTGTCAAATAGTGGATCTGTGTGTGGTGTGGGACACTCAGTTCTGTTCTGTCTCTGGTCAGGACGTGAAAACCTTTGTCAAACTCCACTTGGTATTTGCATAACTTCCTGTTGTACTTAGTTGCCGGGGAGACATGTACTGACTCAGTGCTTTTGAGACAAAGAGACAGTGGTACACTAATAATTCCAAAAGAGCAAAATGAACAGTATATACATTACAAAACAAAAGGGTATTAATGGGTATTTTTTACCCTAAAAAGGATATATTTTACATTTCAGTTCTTAATGCTGGAACCAAATCTTTAAAAATCATTGATATTTCTATTTATAGGGTTCATTCATTTACAACTGGACTATGTCTCTCATTGTCTGAAGACGTTTCAGTGTCAGTGCCGTCATCAGTTGTAAGTTGATGATAGGGTGAACATACCTCCTCTTTTTCCTGAACATGTCCTGGCCGCCATTTCTAAATTGCCTCATATGTCCAGGTTTTAGCTTTGTAGTCAAAGTTGGCCAGTAGCATGTAGGCGTTGTAATTAATTGACCAATTGTGGCATGCGAGAAGGTGGGATCTACAGAGAACAGTCAAAGCTATGCAAATATCCGTACATATAATCAGAGCTGGGTAGTAACTGGTTACATGTAATCTGTATTACGTAATCAGATTTCCAAAAATTAAGCACTTGAACTTAGATTATATTACATTTTAAAATGGCCATAATTAGACTACAGTTACATTTTTTTATGGATTACACGATTATATATTATTCACACAATGGCAGTAAATTATTCATAATTTATTGATTCTCCTTAATTGTTCTTTTAAATTTTACTTTCTAAAAATCCTATAATTTAGTTTTGACTATACCCAGCAGGCACAAAACAGGCACACAACGTCATAAGACGTTGATATTTGGTTAAATTTTGGTTGCGACGTCGGGTGACCAAAATTCAATGTAAATTCAACGTCTAATGTCAATGTTAAATCGATGTCCAATACCGACGTCAGCTGACGTTGAGATTTTGTTGTTTTTAGGTTGTGCAACCAAAATCCAACGTTAAGTCAACGTCAAATTGACGTCAAATATTGACCCATAGTTGGATAAATGGAGATGCACAGTGTTGCCAACTTAGCGACACTGCAGACCCCAGACCCCTTTAGCGACTTTTTTTCCCTTCAAAAAAGCGGCCAAACCTTATTTAGTTTCTGAGACTTGCTGGCACTGCCGTGCGAGCGCGAGGTCTTGCTTTCCCAGCGTGCGCACACCTCTCTCTCTCTCTCTCTGCGTTCTTTGAAAAACATCTATGACCTTTGAAACATGTCTGGTCTTCATGCTCTATGTTGACTATGGTTTCAATAAACATACATTTGCATAAAGCATCCATATTTGTCCATGCCCATGTTGATTATTAAAAAGAGTATTAAAGAGTATTAAAAACTTGAAAAATATTAATTTAATATATATTTACAACAAATAAAAATGTGCGATTAAGTTGCGATTAATCACGAGTTAACTCATGACAATCATGTGATTAATCGCGATTAAATATTTTAGTCGATTGACAGTCATAATTTTTAGTGTTGAAGTGTTTATTTATGATTTCATAAATTATTAGCTTTTTATCAACTCATGTTCAACTCAACTAATGTAATGTTTAATGCATTTTATGATGCTTATATAAAAAATGTTTTTATATCAATATGGTACGCTTAAAGTTTGATCAAAAAGTAATCTAAAAGTAATCCAAAAAGTAGTCAGAATGCATTGCCTAAAATGAGTAACCTAGATTACTTTGCTAACTACAGTTTTCATCATGTAATCAGTAATAGATTGCATTTTTTAAAATAATAAACCCAGCACTGTGTATAATGTATGCACTCTCAGAAAGAAAAAAAAGAAAAAAAGGTAATAAAGTCACTTGGGCACTTGGGGGCTACCTTTTCAAAAGGTACTAATATACTTTTAAAGAAATATGTTGTCAGTGTGAATGTTAATATAGAGTAAATTGCTACTGATTTTATAAGACATGACTTTGTCTTTATTCATTTAAGGGGGTTATTTGTTGTGAAGATTAAAAACACACCACAGCAACATATAAAGGCAAAGGCCTTTTTTTCATTTCAAGACTTTGAAATGAAAAAAAGCCAAGTTAACGACTGTATATTGCAGAAAACTATGGCATTGCTAATAAGGAAGCAATGCTTTTGAACTAGCCTAAAGCTGTTGGGAAAGAAAAAAATGCATTTTTATTGCATTATAATGAGTGAAATAAGTATTTGATCCCCTATCAAGATTTCTGGCTCCCAAGTGTCTTTTATACAGGTAAGGAGCTGAGATTAGGAGCACTCTCTTAAAGAGAGTGCTCCTAATCTCAGCTTGTTACCTGTATAAAAGACACCTGTCCACAGAAGCAATCAATCAATCAGATTCCAAACTTTCCACCATGACCAAGACCAAAGAGCTGTCCAAGGATGTCAGGGACAAGACTGTAGACCTACACAAGGCCGGAGTGGGCTACAAGACCATCGCCAAGCAGCTTGGTGAGAAGGTGACAACAGTTTGTGCAATTATTTGCAAATGGAAGAAACACAAAATAACTGTCAATCTCCCTCGGACTGGGGCTCCATGCAAGATCTCACCTCGTGGAGTTTCAGTGATCATGAGAACGGTGAGGAATCAGCCCAACTACACAGGAGGATCTTGTCAATGATCTCAAGGCAGCTGGGACCATAGTCACCAAGAAAACAATTGGTAACACACTACGCCGTGAAGGACTGAAATCCTGCAGCAAGGTCCCCCTGCTCAAGAAAGCACATGTACAGGCCCGTCTGAAGTTTGCCAATGAACTTCTGAATGATTCAGAGGAGAACTGGGTGAAAGTGTTGTGGTCAAATGAGACCAAAATCGAGCTATTTGGCATCGACTCAACTCGCTGTGTTTGGAAGAGGAGGAATGCTGCCTATGACCCCAAGAACACCATCCCCACTGTCAAACATGGAGGTGGAAACATTATGCTTTGGGGGTGTTTTTCTGCTAAGGGGACAGGACAACTGCACCGCATCAAAGGGATGATGGACGGGGCCATGTACCGTCAGGGCCAGGGCATTGAAGCCAGCCAGGGCATTGAAAATGGGTAGTTGATGGGTTTCCAGCATGACAATGACCCAAAACACACGCCAAGACAACAAAGGAGTGTCTCAAGAAGAAGCACATTAAGGTCCTGGAGTGGCCTAGCCAGTCTCCAGACCTTAATCCCATAGAAAATCTGTGGAGGGAGCTGAAGGTTCGAGTTGCCAAACGTCAGCCTCGAAACCTTAAAGGGATACTCCACCACAAAATGAAAATTTTGTCATTAATCACTTACCCACATGTCGTTCCAAACCCGTAAAAGCTTCGTTCATCTTCGGAACACAATTTAAGATATTTTAGATGAAAACCAGGAGGCTTGTGACTGTCCCATTGACTGCCAAGTAAATTACACTGTCAAGGTCCAGAAACGTATGAAAAACATCGTCAGAATACTCTCCAAAATGGCGCTACAGTGACTCTACGGTGATGTTACGGTGCCGAATTGTTGAATAAAGTTGTTATTTTTGTTTTATTTCCATACAAAAAGTATTCTCGTCACTTCATAACGTTACGGTTGAACCACTGATGGCAGATGGAGTATTCTGACAATGTTTTTCATACTTTTCTGGACCTTGACAGTGTAATTTACTTGGCAGTCAATGGGACAGTCACAAGCCTCCCGGTTTTCATCTAAAATATCTTAAATTGTGTTCAGAAGACGAACAAAGCTTTTACGGGTTTGGAACGACATGGGGGTAAGTGATTAATGACAAAATTTTCATTTTGGGGTGGAGTATCCGTTTAATGACTTGGAGAGAACCTGCAAAGAGAAGTGGGACAAAATCCCTCTTGAGATGTGTGCAAACCTGGTGGCCAACTACAAGAAACGTCTGACCTCTGTGATTGCCAACAAGGGTTTTGCCACCAAGTACTAAGTCATGTTTGCGAAAGTTCAAATACGTATTTCACTCATTAAAATGCAAATCAATTTATAACTTTTTTGAAATGCCTTTTTCTGGATTTTTTTTTTTTTTTTTTTTTTTGTTATTCTGTCTCTCACTGTTCAAATAAACCTACCATTAAAATTATAGACTGATCATTTCTTTGTCAGTGGGCAAACGTACAAAATCAGCAGGGGATCAAATATATATATATATATATATATATATATATTTATTTATTTATTTATTTATATTTATATTTATTTATTTATTTATTTATTTTTCCACTGTATGTACACTTCAGATGCTGAAATGTACCTTTAAGGTACTAAAATGCACCTTTTGAAAACTGTCCCAGTGACAGCTTTTGATCCTAGTTCAAGGGGTGGTTCACCAAAAACTTAAAAATCTGCTCCAAACCTGTATAAGTTCCTTTCTTCTGTTAAACATTAAAGAATAATGTGAGTTACCAAGTTTCTGGTCCTCATTGACTACTATAGCATTTTTTCCATTCTATGTAAGTCAGTGGCAACCATCAACTGTTTCGTTCAAACGTTCTTCAAAATATTTTCTGTTGGACTCAGGAGAAGAATGAAACTCATACAGGTTTGGAACAACTTGAGGGTGAGTAAATGATGACAGAATTTTCATTTTTGGGTGAACAATCCCTTTAATGAGAATATGATAACCACAGATGGGATCTTCAGATAATGAAAAAGTCCAATTGTAAATGAATGAACTCTCCCTGACATATTAAGACAATTGCAGTGTCGTCTCCAAATCTGCGAGGTCTAGCTGAGTCATGCATTACAGTCTGATGTGAAACACTGACTCTCAAGGGCCACAGGTTCAAGTCGGGGTCACGCGGTCCTCAAGTTGAAATATGAACAGGTAGCTATGTAAGTGTAGAAAATGAATTATTCATTCCAACAATTCATCCTATTAGTCTGTGTGGAAAAGTGTAATATCACCTGTCGAGAACCGTATATAGGGTCTCTGATAACTTACCCAGTTGAGGTTTTACAGCACTTGATGATACACGAGTGAGTAAGAGAGAAAGCAAACACAAGACTGTGCATTGTCTATTGATGTGTTTTCTTGAATCTCAAATGAGTCCTGACCTGTCGAGGCCCATCGCAGTACCCTCAAAATTATTAGAGTGAGCCGGCCAAGCCGTATTCAAGTTTCATTAGTCACAATATGTCTAATCATCATGCCTGTTTTCCCACCACAATACAATAAGTGCTCTATGAAAGCATCAAACGCAATATCAAACCCATATTTTACACCTCTTCTCAGCCGTGTGCAGTGTAAGTGAAGGGACAGCCCCTGAACTGTGTGGCCCAATTCATCCGTAACTCTATTTTCCCTTGTAAGGTTACTGATGACGTCTAAGGGGTGTCTGATGATACAAAAAAAAAAAGCCTTGCCGACACACTTTCCCTCTTATAATGCCATAAGAGCAGCAAGATCAGAGTAATTTCGTTCAAGCATTCATGGTAAACTAAAATATACTTTAATGTAATTTCTATTGAAACTTGTATGTTATGAAATTAAATATATTTGTATGTAATTACAAATATATTTAATTTTTGTAAATTTTACATTTTGGAAAACACTGGGACTCCAGCACTGCCACATCAAAAACAACCAAAATTACTCTGATTTTGCTGCTCTTGTGGCATTATAAGAGGGAAAGTGTGTCGGCAAGGCTTTTTTGCAATGATGATATATTAACTTTTGTAAATAAAATATTGAATAACACACTACATTTGAAATTATAATCAGATACTTTACATGTTCTTTAGTATGTTAATCAACACATTAAAGTAAGTGCACTTCTTTAAAACACCTCAAAATATTAAACATACTGATTTTAAATGCACTTTAAAGTAAGACATTTAATTTGACATTATTACAAAGTGCCTTTTTAAGTATACTTAAGTGTGTTAAGAAACATAGTGATGAAAGTGCCTCTCTTTAAGTACATTTAAGTGGCCTTTTATTTCATTAATATTATACATTTAAGATTCAAAGTACACTACAAGTGTGCATTCAATACAATTAAGCACACTTCTTTTTCACGGAACTAGTCTCAAAGTACCCCAAGGCTTAGACTTGGGTCAGCAAGACACCTCATCTTAGATCACATGATTTCATTCACACCATGGTACAATTTTCCCCTGATTCTGAGAAAAGTGAAGCAGAACAACTTCTAGTCATGTATTCACAAGGAAAACTGTTCCACTGATAAGAGAGGCCAGTCATGGAAACATATCACCCTCACTTGTCCCGAGGCTAACAGCGAGTGTAGGAAAGTGATACAATTGTATTTGGTATTAAAATGAAGATGTTTATCATTTTTATGACTCTTTCATATCTCAGGCGATGTAATAGAGTTCTCAGTTGCATTTTGCTGAAATATCAACTTTGTCTTGGATGCTTCTCCTTAAATTCCTTTGGAAGACTGAAAATAGAAACAACAACAATATTAATTTGGACTGCACAACTGATTTATTCTTGGAAGAATTTGATGACAGACACCTAAGTTTGTATCGCGATCTCTGATTTTAGTATTTTGGTATCACGGCAAAGCAGAGCACAGTTTGAGATATTGTTGAGGAAACGTGTAGTAGGGTCCATGCTGGGAGAAAAACCAGCCTAAGCTTATTTGTTGGTCTCCCAGACTGGTTTGTTAGCTGGTTTTAGAGGGGTTTGGGCATCTCTTAGCTAATTAGACTGAGAAACCAGCTAAACACCAGCTTGACCAGGTTGGGAGACCATCTGGCACTAGACCATATGTATATATATATATATATATATATATATATATTTTTTTTTTTTTTTTTTTTTTTTACTGTCTGTAGAAGAAATTAAATATCAAAGACCTCATTTGTGATATATATATGTATATATATATATATATATATATATATATATATATATATATATATATATATATATATATATATATATAAAATATATATATATATATATATTTTTTTTTTTTTTTTTTTTCATTCTTATGGGTGGTTAGATTTGGCACTACAACTCAGCTATTTAATGCAAAATAATGCAATGTCACTTTTTCTTTTCATTTTACTTAGATACGGATGGTACAAAAATCATGATTCCAGCCAGAAGAAGCTGAAAAATATGCATTGTACATAGAGAGCACAGCATATGCTAATTTGCATCTCAACATTTCCTAAAAAATAAATAAATAAATAAATACAATACAATAATAAAAAATGTAATAATAATAATAATAATAATTTCTAATTACCTATTTTAAGGTTACTCCCAACCCTGGTAACATATAATTAGAAAAACATACAATATTACAATTAATCAAAGTTTGTTAAACATGCGTACAACTCTGATTTGTTTTAAACCAGTGCTTAACCATCATTGTAAAATGACTTTATATTAAAATAATTTTGACATGTTCCTGCCATTTGTTACTTCTTATTATTTTATTTTTATAATATTATTATTTATTAATATTTTTCTTCTTAATATTATTTTTTTATAATAAATAATGACTTTTTTATTTATTATGGTTATGTGGAGTCACTTACAATAAAAGTAAATAGGGAGACAATTTTTTGATTCACAATCAGATATGTGTAGTTTATTAATAAAAAAAGCACTTACATTAATTGATCTGTTATAATGTGTTTTATTTAAGCAGTAAAGTTGTTTTCTTCTTTTTTATGGTCATTTTGGTAACAAAGTTGCTGAATTGGACACAACACACAAAAAAGTTTTTCACAACAAATTCATTTTAACATATTGTTTACATCTTGTGGCTAACCTAACATCTACAGATTGGCCTCATTCACTTCCATTGTAAGAATCTCACTGTAACCCTGATTTATGCTTTTTATACAGATAATCATGGACAAGTCGATATTATATTTTGCGGTAATCGACATTGTGCCACAAGTGCTGTCAATAGAGTTTAACTTTTATTGAACCCAGGATTTTCCATTAATGTGCACAATGAGCAAATGGCCTTAACAGAATGTACATCTGAGATCTTGCCCTAACCTGCTCCTATGGACAATAGACATATTCACTGCATGACATTTGGGGGGTTTCTGGTTATTTCAGAAGCCTGCCTTTTGCCAGGAGCATTGACACAGCAACACACAGCCTATTTTCCTTCAGATACAGTAAAGTGAGTGTGTAGCAACAACAGCCTGTCTCTCTCTCTCTCTCTCACACACACACACACACACACCCTTGAGGTTACTTCTTGGTGTGGCGTGGGATCCCTGCCCTGCAGGCTACAAGTTTGTGCGGCAAAGCGTTTATAGTCTTTGGCGTGGAACTGTTGGAGGTGGTGGTTTGGCCCTCTTACTCAACCCGCTGAAAGTTATTGTCTCGTCACATGTCAGGGTAATGGAAACAATTGCCAAAAAAGACAGTCAGCAGAACCCAATACAGCATGGCACACATGCCCTACACCCCTCTCTTTCACTCCCTGACTACGGGGGCAAACACAGGGCACAAAGTGCCCAGACTACCACAAGAACCCCACAAGGCCTGCTGTGTGTATTCTTCATTCAGTGGGTCACAGTTCCATGAAGAGAAAAATGGCTGGAATACCCATAAAATTTATGGCAGAGAGTGGAGTGGAGTAATGACGCCAATGCTTGGCTCAGTTGCTATATATTTCAGGGTGTCAAGTGGCTAGTCAAGATTGTTGTTATTTGTCATTTTAAGTCGAAATTTGGCTTGCTATCAAAATTGAATGGAAACTCACACATAAAATCCTAGTATTTGTTCCCGTTTGTACTATAGTTCCTCCAGACCAAGTGGTATTTAAACATCCCATGGGCTGGGAGGTGATAATGAGAAAGTGTCCCCTTAAAAATGATCTGGTGTTCACTTGTAAGCAAGGTGAGGAATTAATTATCTTGCCTAAATGGTTTCACAAGTTCATTGCTACTACACACAATGTGTTTCTCCTTAAACCATTTCCCATGAGAACATGTTCCATTATTTAACTGCTCCGTTCCTCACACTGGGAGTACAGACCATCTCCAAAGACTGTTCCCTCAACAACCCTCAGTGGCTTTTCTCCAGGTCTTTGAGAAAGTACAAACTTAACTGTCCACGTAGTAGAAGGAAGTTCATTTGTTTCAATGAGTGAGAAATATTACAGAATCTGAAATCTTTTTTGTCAAGCAAGCAAAACAAATGGAACAAAAGTCCTCAGAAATGTTCAGTTTGATTAGTTTGCTCAAGCATGTTGCCAAATAATGTGTATATTCAACATACTTTGTCAGTGTCAAAAAATTATGTTTTCAGACTTTAAAAATTTTTGGTATCAAGATTTGGCAACACACTTTTTTTTTATTTAGGCGAATAATTCGCGGACCGCTTTCCTCGTGCATGAAATCACCCACATGCCAACAAACCAATGGCAATGTGGAACAATAATGAACCAAATCTCTCTGTAACTTATTTGCAGAAAATTGCCGTTGTTTGTCAAACAATTCACGGACAGTTACATATTCCCATCATTTTATTATATCAGCTTTATGTTACACCTCAAATGACAAAGGAGTTTATAGTAATGTTAATATTACTAAGCCAGTCCCCAAACTCATTCTCTCAAATGTCTTGGGTATGCAAAGCATTCGCAGCTTTTATGGACTGATATTGAGTACAGCAGCTGTGTTCCAGAAATCAAAACTCCATTCATGTTCTCCATAGGGAAATTGATTTTTACCAATAACTGATCAACCTTTAAAGACAGACCTGTTGTACAATCAGTTAACTCTGAGGTTGATAATTGATTGCATATGTTTTTGTTGAACCCATCAGTTAGTGTTAACTGAACTTATTTTTAAAATAATCCTGTTTTATGATGGAATTCGTGGTGAAAAACTACATTACCAATGATGTAATCCTGTAAAGAAAATTCCACCAATCAGAAAGTCACAGTGAGCAAATCACGCCAAACAAGCTTGTAGCCCAATCCCGTGAATCACCTCAAATGACCAAATTGAGTCGGTCTCCCTACGTTCTCAAAATACATGAGAATTTGCATATTTTGGAATATAATTAAAATACATTGCTTCTATAGATACAATAAACAACTTTAAATGAATAGTTTTATATTTTTCCATCATTTTTAATTTGATTATGTCATTCGCAATGCTTCATGCAATTGTAGTTCTTTCCCTCAGTAAAACTACTACATAGTCTTATACCTTTGTGTTTTTGTCCAATTTTCATGAACTTTCTTTTATAACACTTTATTTTAAGGATCAGTTCTCACTATTAATTAGCATACATACTACCAGCATATTGGCTGATTATTAGTGCTTACAAAGCACATATTATTGCCTTATTCTGCACGAACATATTTTAGATCAATTAACACAATACCTAAACTTAACACCCACACTTTAGTTTGAGGACCAATTCTTACTATCTATTAACTATGACATTTGCCTTAATAAATTCTTTAGTTGCTACTTATTAATAGTTAGTAAGGTAGTTTTTCAGTTTAGGTACAGTATGGGGTCGGATTAAGGGATCTAAAATGGTATGGCAGAATAAAGCATTAATTTGTGCTTTATAAGTACTAATAAACAGCCAATATGCTAGTAATAAGCATGCTAGTAAGCAACTAGTTGGTCCTTAAATTAAAGTGTTACCGCCACATTTTTTGCATCAAATTTAAAGTATGTACTGTTGTGAATCACCTCATAGCTGATGGGTTGGTTCATAGCTTATAACGCTTTAACAAAGCTTTTTTATAAATTTCTATGGGAGAAATGAATGGGAACAATACTTCCGGAACCAGCACCAGCTAAAATGTGGGTGGGCACTAATGCATTCTATATGGGTACCTATACCTATATATCATAGAGTATATACTGTATTGCCAAATTGGGTTTGGACTTGACAAATATTACTTGACGTACATTTATGCTTATAAAAAGAAGAAATGTGCTCAAGACTGCTCTTTAGATTCTGCTAATGTTCTTGTCAAATCTAACGGGGATTTTGTTTTTGCAGCGGATGTGGCGCGCTGCTTGAACAGTGCGCTCCAGGTGGGCTGCGGTGCTTTCGCCTGTCTTGAAAACTCAACGTGTGACACAGATGGCATGCACGACATCTGCAAGTCCTTTCTCTACAGTGCTGCTAAATTCGACACTCAGGTATGTACATTTGTATACAGTTCAAGCCAAAGAACAATAAAGATATATCAGTTCATCAATGGATATACAATATCCTATTGAAGTCAAAGGCACCTTTTCAGCAGACAGTAGGAAGCTAAGAAGCAACGTGACTGGATGAATCCTGTCAAATGAATGCGGTTGAATTCCACTGAGATCTGAAATGCCCGATGGGAGCTAAATTTCTTATTACAGTGATTTATAAACGCTTTATTAATTGATGGTCTTATATAGACTCACATTATAACACAATAAATGTTCCCTTAGTGAGCTGACCGCTAATTTTACCTCAAACAAAGTTCTTATTATCAAGTTAATACTTTGCAAATTGATTTGAATTAATCATTAAAAGAACTGGTTCAAAAGAATGAGTTGTTTGAGAACCATTACTAGTTTTTAGTGGCCAAGGTTCCACTTAATTATAAGATGGACTTAAGTCACAGTTCAGGCCTGTGCTTGACATATGGTTTCCTGTTCATTTTGCAGGGCAAGGCTTTTGTGAAAGAAAGCTTGAAGTGCATCGCCAATAGCATCACTTCCAAGATCTTTCTAACAGTCAGACGGTGTTCCACCTTCCAGAGGATGATTTCGGAGGTTCAAGAGGAGTGTTACAGCAAGCTGGATATTTGTACAGTGGCCAAATCAAACCCGGAAGCCATTGCAGAGGTGGCTCAGCTTCCCAGCCACTTCCCCAACAGGTATCTCATGAACAAGATGAAAAGATTTAATCTTTTGGTGTACACAAAAACACATAAAGGGTTTCAGAGTTGTTGACCAAACTATCACGCTAGATTTGGGAATTAAAGAATCAATTAGGTGGTATATATTTTAAAATATAAAACATAAAGTATATATTTTTTTAAATGTACCTGCAGATAATATAATATTACTGAAATAAAAGCCACTTAAGTATATAAAGAGTGCACTTTCATGACTATGTTTCCGAACACAACTTAAGAAAAAGTGCACTTTTAATCAGCTGAAATTAAAAGTTTTACTTAAAATTAGATTTTAACTCAGTCATTCATTAGCAATAAACTTTCGTCATGATATAAAAAGTACACTTATTTTGATGTATTGACTAACATACTAAAGCACATGTAAAGATTATATATTTAACTGTAGTGTGTCATTCAATATTACATTATGAATATAAGTTAAATTGACAAAACTTACACAGAAGTTTCAACAGAAATTACATTAACATATTTAGTTACCATAAATGCTTGTCTGTACATTCAGCAACACATTTTAATATTTTGAAACATATTTCAAAGACAATAGAGATAATTATTGAATTGCATATAAAGATGTACTTACTTAAAAGGGTCAAAAAACAGTTACTTGCATTTGTTCTAGGGCTGTCAAATCGATTAATTGCAATTAATCAAGCATTTTCATTCACATGTTCCTAAGTACAAATTCAAAATTTGCATAAAAATAGTAGAAACAGTGGAAGCTCAGCAACTGTTTTTTTAATTTAAATAAAATGAAAACTAAAAGACTTTTAAATCACATGAGCCAATATCTTGTTCACAATAGAGCATAGAGAACATAAATGTTTAAATGGAGAAATTTTACACTTTTATCCACTAAATGAGTTCATTTCAAATTTGATGCCTGCTACAGGTCTCAAAAAAGTTGGCACGGGGGCAACAAAGGGCTGAAAAAGCAAGAAATTTTGAAAAGATTCAGCTGGGAGAACATCTAGCAACTAATTAAGTTAATTGACATCGGGTCTGTAACATGATTAGCTATAAAAGGGATGTCTTAGAGAGTCAGAGTCTCTCAGAAGTAAAGATGGGCAGAGGCTCTCCAATCTGTGAAAGAGTGCGTAAAAAGATTGTGGAATACTTTAAAAACAATGTTCCCCAACGTCAAATTGGAAAGGCATTGCAAATCTCATCATCTACAGTGCATAACATCATCAAAAGATTCAGAGAAACTGGAGGAATCTCTGTGAGTAGGGACAAGGTCGAAGACCTTTGTTGGATGCCTGTGGTCTTCGGGCCCTCAGACGACACTGCAACACTCATCGGCATGATTCTGTCATTGACATTACTAAATGGGCCCAGGAATACTTCCAGAAACCACTGTCGGTAAGCACAATCCGCCGTGCCATCTGCAGATGCCAACTAAAGCTCTATCATGCAAAAAGGAAGCCATATGTAAACATGGTCCAGAAGCGCTGTTGTGTCCTGTGGGCCAAGGCTAATTTAAAATGGACTGTTTCAAAGTGGAAAAGTGTTCTATGGTCAGATGAGTCCAAATGTGACATTCTTGTTGGAAATCACAGATGCTGTGTCCTCCGGGCTAAAGAGGAGGGAGACCTTCCAGCGTGTTATCAGCGTTCAGTTCAAAAGCCAGCATCTCTGATGGTATGGGGGTGCATATGTGCATATGGTATGGGCAGCTTGCATGTTTTGGAAGGCACTATGAATGCTGAAAGGTATATAAAGGTTTTAGAGCAACATATGCTCCCCTCCAGATGATGTCTATTTCAGGGAAGGCCTTGTGTATTTCAGTAGCTATTACAACAGCATAGCTTCGTAGTAGAAGAGTCCGAGTGCTCAATTGGCCTGCCTGCAGTCCAGAACTTTCACCTATAGAGAACATTTGGTGCATCATTAAATGAAAAATACGTTAAAGATGACCACAAACTCTTCAGCAGCGGGAAACCTATATCAGGCAAGAATGGGACCAAATTCCAACACCAAAACTCCAGAAACTCATAACTTCGATGCCCATATGTCTTCAAACTGTTTTGAAAAGAAGAGGAGATGCTACACCATAGTAAACATGCCCCCATTCCAACTATTTTGAGACCTGTAGCAGGCATCAAATTTGAAATGAGCTCATTTTGTGCATAAAATTGTAAAATTTCTCAGTTTAAACATTTGTTATATTATCTATGTTCTATTGTGAATAAATTGTGCATGTGATTTGAAATTCTTTTAGTTTTCATTTTATTCAAATTTAAAAAACGTCCCAATATTTCCGGAATTCGGGTTGTAATAAAGTTGATAGTACTCCTTAATTGTTTTCTTTCATGAGCTTGCTTGAAGTCAGACATCATTTTGTGGCAGCAACCAACATTGTAAAAAATCATTTGTGAGGCATTCAAAAAATATAAATGGTCTGAAAACGTTAATTTTGAATTCGCTGAGCATTCGCAGCATTATCTGTAGCTTTCTAATGCTGCTTAACCCACTAATTTGTTGACGCACTGGCTCAGCGTGAGTTTTCTCTGTCTCGCCGTAGGTTTTATGGGAAACTACTGCAGAGTTTGATGGAGTGTGACGATGAGACGGTGGACCTGGTGAGGGCAAATCTGTTGACCCGATTAGGGCCCGAGATCGCCATGCTCTTCCAACTACTGCAGAACAAGCCGTGTCCGTCTGCTGCAGTACCTACTGGAATGGAGACTCGTGGTGGGTGGCGGTGGTCTGTCAGTCCCCATGGATACAAGAACCAGCCAAATCTACGCAACAGAGATGCCTCGAATCTCTTTGGCAAGAAACGCAATATTGGTGACAGCTCTTAACTTCAGACCAATTTGCCAGGCCAAACTTAGCCATCGAGCACACATACACAAGCGCAAAGTGAAAACACACACACATTAAAAAAAGAAAGCAAGACAAAATAGTGGTTTATTTTCCGAGGCTATACAGGGACACATTCCTTCTCAACTGGAAAAAGGCATGCACCAGTGCGAAAACATCTCGAATGTCCAATTCTATGTTTATCATTTCATATTCGACGAGTTTTACATGTTCGAGGGGAATTCGGCCTGTAGGTCGAGTCAAGGTCATTGTGAAATCCAGCGGGAGTCATCCAGGCCATAATGTAGAGAGCTCTTAGATAGACTTATTTCCATTAAAATATCTCTAGAAACAAAAGGAAAATATTATCAGAAAAAAAATCAATAAATAGCCATTTGTATATGAAATATATCTTATGGAGATTACAGCAAAGAAAATGTATGTGTATATAAACTGAATCTAGCGTTGATGTGAAATTGTTGGCATGTGTTATAGAAATAAGAGTGTACTATTTATTTATTAACAGATATTTTACTACTACTTTAGCTGTTAATCTCTAATTGCCACTAGCCTTTTTGTGAAACTCTCCCATTTGGCGAGAGCGATCTTTAAAAATCGATGTGCAGGAATTCATTAAAATACCAAAAAACTCAAGTTCACTTCAAACGCCGTCGAGTACAGCTACAGTAGATGTCAGCGATCCACACTGGACGACCAAACGTAATTTATGAAACAAGTTAGCGATGCACAGCAAGGGACCGATAACTTCTCTTTGCATTCCTTCAGCTTCATTCTGTAGACCTACAGGAGCTTTTTTTCACTGTTCGCAAACATTTTCTTAACTCTTGGATCGCCTCTCTACTTATTATCTCTTCAAGTAGTACAGCGCAAATAAACTCTGAGAGGAAATTCAATTCTAAGCCCTGAGCGCATTGTTAGCGTTACGTCTAAACACATATTTTGGCCAACTTATTGGACAGATGAACAAATTACTCCCTGGTGAATATGACATGCAGAGGTGAGTTCAAGCGTGCTGTTCCCAGCGTCGCTGAGTCAAAAACTAAAATAACCTAGATGTCTATTTAAAAACGTATGAATTGAATGATTAATATTTATTTTCTTACTATATTATTTAAATGTTTATTTTATTACATTTCTGTGGGCAATATTAGTTCATTCAGCAAGCATCTGTTTACAGATACGTATACGTAGTGCTTTTTAATTGCTTCGGCGACCATTTTTGGGAGCTATTCGAAATTGATTTAATCGATCACTTATTTAGTCATTCTGAGTTGTCTGACCCATGTAATGACTCTGTGCTGGTCATGGGGGAACACGCTGGTCATACGAGTCAGGCGAATGTTATATGGGACCACTATAATGCAAACTTTGTCAAAAGTTTATCGAGCATTGCCACATGCTGTGTATACATTCAGGGTTAATCAGCTATGTAGAGTATATATATATATATATATATATATATATATACACACCCATATATATATATATATATATATATATATATATATACACACATATATATATATATATATATATATATATATACATATATCGTTAGCTTTAACAGAGTAATTGACATCCAGTATTTCATAGCGCTGTCGTTAATGCGATTAATTTGGGGCAGTCACTGCAAAGTGTTTTCCGGAGCCATTCTCGACACTATGCAATATACAACGTTTCCGAAAGGCCTATTTCTCTCAGAGTGTTTACCCAGGGTGAATGGGGAAGATCTCTCTGTAAATGCTTCTTGGGGAAGTTCAGATTAGCCAAGACTGGAGGGCAGTGTTTGGCTTGGGAACGACTGAGGAGCGAGGGCCAAATCCAATCAAACTACCGCAAAACCACTTTTTGACTATTGCCGTCCAAAAATAAATTCCATAGCAAAGAAGCCATTTCACCACTGAGTGATTTAACCATTCAAACGACCAATCTGCATCGCTTAATATGTCCTGATTTGTTTGAAAAACACAGGCTAGCCATTAAACGGCTTGTTTTATGGTGAACTCGCACTGGCGCCGTATTGGTACTGTGGTGATAATACAGCAGTTTGATTGAATTGGACCCAAAGAGAAATGAGAGAGCAGAACCGGAGAGGGCAGAATGACTGTTTTTACTTAAACCAAATGATCTGCAAATCTAAAAGTAATTCACCAAACTATGCAATAATCGCTAGAAAGGTTGCAAACTAAAATCCATGCTATCGAGCCCTAAGCGGAAATGGGGCCGTTTAAGTTTTGAGACTAAGCAGCAGTAGCTTTTTTTCTTCTCCCATATGAAATCAAATCCTCAGTCCCCAGTAATCCTTTGATTTTTCCCCCAGTTTCTTTGTTTCGTGTTCCTGTTTCTGGCCACCTTTTCTGTGTGTGTATATATATGTGTATTTATAATAATATATGCACTTTCCGTCTCACAGGACCACTATCAAAGGGCATTGAAGCATAGTTAGATTCTGCTCAGAAACACCAGAGTAGCTGCTGCATTCTTGTTGAACAGACAAGGATGCAATGGCAAAGTGGGGATTTTTATTATTTTTTTTTTTTTTCATTTTTGTTTGGGAAATACGGTATGATATCGCAATCTATTAAACACCAAGGAAATGCATGTACCAAACAAAGCTGCTAAATGGATTTCCAACCGTGTTACGTTAAAGCTATTTGTTCCATTAAAATCCCACTGGTTTGTCCAGCATTCACTGTGTGTGAACATTTTCAAACTAAATGACCAGTGACTCGATTATACATTACCATTTTCATGCACTTCTGGTATCTCAGCAACAAGGTGTCCATACCATCTCCAGAGAAACAGCAGCGAGCGC
Organism: Spinibarbus caldwelli; assembly: GCA_039654775.1. NCBI lineage: Eukaryota > Metazoa > Chordata > Actinopteri > Cypriniformes > Cyprinidae > Spinibarbus > Spinibarbus caldwelli. Next base: position 7,353,106 of record CM077248.1, read on the forward strand.
AAACATTTGCTTCAGCACAGCTCAAAGACATTTGATGTTTAAAAAGATGCTGGTGAACTACTCTTAAGTAGCATTAAAGTTGCAATGCTGTTCGGAAGGTTTGGCCACTCTTGTCCTGGTCGCATCTTTTGTTCCGTTACTGAAAGGGTGTTGTACATTTAAATGTAAATGTATGTTGTTTTGTTAAATTATTACAATGCAATTGTTAGACTGCTGTGGATATAAGGCTTTTTCTCTCATTGGAAGCCTCTGTCATGTAGCTCACTATTTTCTTCATATTGTGATTCAGAGAATTTTCCAAAAAGTAATGGATTTTGTAAACTTCAGAGAATGTATATTTTATCAAATGTCTGTATTTGGTGCAAAGGGGCGCCTATGGCGCTGAAAGTTTAGTGCAGCCCTCTGGTCATTTGAACTTGAACAGCATTGTGTCCTTCTCACGATTTACGGTGGATTAGCAGAGCTTGGAGACTGACCCTTCTTGTTGCCAAATTTAAAGTTTATATAACCACTGCCTCAAGGAAATATCTAGACTTAGAATTGAATTGAACGTTATTTGCCTGCGTTATAGAAATAGTATAGAATGTAGAGTGGTAATGATTGGAAAATGATGATCTGTGTAATCAAATTGTCCCAATCAGACGTGTTTCAGGTTAGTTAAGTATTTAGCTGATACTGTCATTATACGTCATAACCAGAAAGATCAGGATGCATTACAATAGAAGCGATCTGTTTGTACAGATCCTTCGTTGTCTCCGATTCACCAAAAACTGGCGATTTCTCCTCTTTGATCCAGGGCCCTGAGGACTATAGGCTACACAAGCCATTAAACTGTATGGTACTCTCTCCTCTCAAAACTTGAAACCACTTATATCGCTCATATTCCTGTTTATGTTCAAATGTTAAGATTCAATGTTGTTGTTTTTTTTTCTTTTCAAATGCAGTATGAAACCAAAATAGGAAAGGATTGTTTTGCAAGGCATTCTATTTAAGTCATTCTCTTTTTTTCCTCCCTAATGTTACACATGATGGAAATTTGTGATTGATTTGCACTTTATACTGAATCCATATACATATATACTTGTGTATATGTGTTGGGGTTTCTTTCTGTGCTGACAGGTCAAAAAAAAAAAAAGATACAAATATATCAACTATGTGTCTTTTACTGTGTAATAATAAACTATGATCAGATCTGGCATATGGTATCTAATTTTGTGTTCTTCTTAGCCAATTCAGTGTATATTTGCTCAGGTACTGGATGCATGAGGTGCTGTGTTGTTTGTTACATTCATCATGAGCAAGTTAATGAGCTCCTATTATAACCCATATATTCTAAATGGTACAACATTAAAAACTTGGCTTGGGTACAATGAATTGACTCAAGTAATGATATAGCATAATCCTAGAACAAACTTAAAGGGGTAATTTACTGCTGGCTGATGGAGTTTTAATAAAAGTTGGCTGTCTATTTAGCAGAAAGCCAATTTATATAAAATTGTTGCTGCACAACTTGAGAAAACAATGAAAAAGGGATGTAGTGAAAAAAGGTAGGAAAACTTGAACACCAATAATGCACAGGGCTCAAACTAACTATACATAATTGGGGATATAAAAATGCAAAAATACAATCTGTAGTTTTCACAAAAGCTGTCAAAAGTTCTCCAGTTAATGCATTTTTTGTCATCAGGTAGATTTTTGCTGACAAATAAACAGGAATATCTTGGTGCAGTTAATGGAAAAATAACACACATTCTTCATTTATAGACGCATTCTTTTTTTTTTTTTTTTTTTTTTTACTTTTTATAAAATTTTCTTCTGGGAACAGTAGTAAAAAACAAAAATCAACTATGCAAATTTAGAACCCACCCCCTGGTAGACTTTAAAAATAAATAAATAAATAAAAATATAAATAAAAATAAGATGAATAAATAGATAAATAAATAATAATATAATTTTTACAAAGATTTTAGAAAAGATGACACAACATTAAAAGCTGAATGCCATAAATTTCCAGTTTTCACATTAGATCCATGTATACGAGAAGTTGAGAGTTCCATCGAGATGATGTCCAACAAATACACAGTCCAGGTTCGTCTGTCCACTGTGTGAGGAGGATTTGTTTTGCTGCTGTGAGAGCAGCTAACAGTAAACATCTTTGCTGGACGGACAAGGTGAAGTCCCAAAAGTCATTCATGAAAAAATGGCGCAGAGTCAAACATATCTCAGTACCCAACAAATATGATAGGTCCTGTGAGAGCTGAGTCCAAAAAGGTAAGAGAGAGGGGCACTCCCAAAAAAAATGCAAAACCGTGCCTAAAGATCCTTGCGAACAGAGATTACACTTAGGAGAAGATGACAGATTCATATAAAAAATGTTTCATTGGTCAAGTAAACCCTATGCGCCAATTTCCAATGAATCATTTGGTGATTAGGGTTTTTAGAAGACAATTTAAACATACCCCATACCTGATCCGAAAATAAAACATGCACATCCTCTTTAAGATCCTTAGCACAAACAGTTGTAATAGATAAAGGTTTGTATGAATGCTCAAGAAGAAAGAGATAGATGACTGAAGCAGAGGAGGGAGATTCCTCAGAAGGAAGGATTAGTTTGTGCAAAGGGTGAACAGGCAGTTGAGAGTTCCAAGGCACCCCATACGCCCGTAGGGCCGATCTAATGCGCAAATACATAAAAAAAGGAGGTGCCTGGCAGATTATATTGAGTTTTGAGATTCTGGAACGATTTGAAAACCACTATCGTCATAGATATCTCCCAGAGTGTTTACTTTATTATGAGTCCATTGCGGACAATGAAATGGAGTACTGCCTGACAAAAGATTATTATTGTGGAAAATAGGCAAATGCCTAAGCCATATTGTAACTAGTTGTGAACGTCTTTCAACATCCCTCCATGTGGAGAGGAGGTGGGTTACAATGGGACCAAACCGAGATTTACACTGCCTAAGCGGAACCCCTGAAAAAACAAGATGCTTCAATTTATACGGATAAAAAATAGATACCTCAATTGCTCTCCAAGACACAGAAGCATCAGGATCAAACCAAACTGATAAAGGGCGGAGGGAAAAGGCTTGAGCATACAGTCTAAAATTGGGGAGAGAAAGACCTCCATGTAATCTACATCGTTGTAAGGTAGTCGGTTTAATACGAGGATGTTTCCCATCCCATATATACCGTGAAACACATGCATCAAGTTTGTTCCAATAGCCACCTTGTGGAGCGAGAGGAATCATGGAAGAAAAGAAATTAATACGTGGGAGAACATTCATTTTAATCACTGATATACGAGCCTGAAAAGAAGTAGGAAGAAGAGACCAATTTTCCAAATCTAAGGATACTTTGGCTAGAATACTATTATAGTTTTTTGAGACGATTTCCTGCAGGGAAGGAAAAACATCTATCCCCAAGTACGTAAAGTTTTGAATCAATGGAATAGATATAGAAAGGGACATGGAATCAATTTTAGAATTGAGGGGAAGTAGACATGACTTACTCCAATTAATTTTAAACCCAGAAAGAGATCCAAAATGGTCAAATAAATTCAACACATGAGGAATAGAATGTGACGGCTTCTCCAAAAACAATAAGATATCGTCAGCAAACAAAGAAATATGATGATGAGTATTCCGTATAATTATGGGAGAAATAGTTTCAGACTGTCGGACCGCTTGAGCTAAGGGTTTCAAGGATAGGGCAAATAACAGAGGAGAAAGCGGGCAACCCTGACGATTACCTCGATGTATAAAGAATGGGTTAGAGCGAACAGCACCTGTGAGAACAGTGGCTGCTGGATGGGCGTACAGAACTTTTATCATATTTATGAAACTCGATCCTGGACCCAGATGCTGTAGAATCGCCCATAAATATTTCCATTCTAGCAGGTCGAAAGCTTACATCCCATCTAGAGATAATACTGCGCAAGGGGAGGATGAACTATTCGTTGAATTAATAATATGATATAACCTGCGTAAGTTATCTGAAGCTGAGCGAGATTTAATAAATCCAGTTTGGTCATAATGAACTAGCCTATTCATAAATTTCTCTAGACGACGAGATCATACTTTAGCATATAATTTAACATTAATCCCTATCAAAGAAAGTGGCTGGTAACTAGAACAGGAAGTCGGATCTTTATCTTTTTTTAACAAGAGAGAAATAACAGCTATATTAATAGATGGGTGAAATGAGCCATGAGTAACTAAAAAATGTATCATATCTAACAAGAGGAGGCCTAAATCTGACCAAAAAGTAGTATACAATTCGATTGGAATACCAACTATGCCTGGGGATTTCACTTGGTTTATAGATGGGATTGCTGACTCCAGCTCCTAAAGAGTGATTGGTTCAGCCAGGTATTCTGAATCCGAATCTGACAGCCTGGGTAAATCAAGGTTGGACAGAAAAGATGCAAAAGAGTCAGGGTCACCATCAGCAGAAGAAGTATAGAGGCTAGCGTAAAAAGAGTGGAAGGTGATATTAATGTCTTTTGGGTCTGCCATAATGAGCCCAGATTGGGATTTCACTGCTGAAATATTAGCAAACTTTTCACTGTTGCGTAATCTTAGAGCTAAAAGGTGGCTTGGTCTACTCCCTTGAAAATAGTAATTCTGCCTGGATCTTTGAATCAGGAATTCTGCCCTGGATCTCAATAATGAATTGAGTTCGGACCTAACCGCCATGATTTTACTGAGTGTATTGTCTGAGAAACAACGTTGATTATCTCTAGTCAGATTCTGGAGCTGTGATTCCAGTTCAACTATCTTTTTGTGTCGGTTTTTCTGAAGGAAAGAGGCAAATGAAATTGAGTTATTCCTTATAAATCCTTTAACTACATTCCAAAGTGTTCGCGGATCATCCACTGAACCTTGGTTAATTTCAATAAACTCAGCAGATTTATTTCTGAATTGACTGCAAAAGTTTTCGTCCTGTAACAATTTAGGGTTAAATCGCCATCTAGTGGAACGAGATGGCCGAGGGATCAAAGATAATCTGCACAAATTTCCATCATGATCCGACAGAGATAAGGAACAGGTATCAGCATCACGAACAGCAGAAGATAAAGAAGTAGAAATGAAAATATAGTTGATTTGTGAATAGGATTTATGAGTAGCAGAAAAGCAAGTGAAAGACTTAGCAGAAGGATTTAATAAATGCCAACTATCCACCAATGAGGATGAGGTTACACATTGCCAAAGTTTGTCTGAACAAAAAGCTTGAGAGTGTGATTCCTTTGGTTCAGATCTATCTAGGATATGCAACATTACAGAATTCGTATCTGCAAGCAATACAATTTCAAAATCCGAGAATTTCAAGAGATAGGTTGACAAAACAGAGAAAAAAGTAGGGTCAGGAGTACAAGGGGCATAAACTGAAAGAAATACAATATTCCTATTCTCCACTATTGTTTTTATATGTGTTATTCTACCGTCTGTATCACAACCTCTATCTGAAATAGTAATATTTAAAGTCCTCCGCACCAATATTAGGACACCCTTGGTTTTAGTATCCGAAGATGAGTGAGATACCACTTCATAAAACTTATTAGTACACCTGTGTATATCCTCCTCTTTCAAATGGGATTCTTGAACTAACACTATATCAATCTTTCTTCTTTGCAAAAAATCCAGAAAACTTGTACGTTTGTGAGGGCCATTTAGACCATTAATATTACAACTCAGAATATTAAGGTCAGTCATAGGTATCGAACAGAATTACTGCATAATAACACAAAATACAAGTTTGAAAATAAAACCAGTTGAGTCTACCATTAAACCACCCCCACCCTTCCCATCACTATTCAAAAAAAACATAAACGCATTCCCATGAACTATGGCAGATCAAACCAAGAACCAACCTTGATCTGCCAGCACCCCTTAATATGATCCGTGGCGTCAACAAAAACCTGCACGTTACTGAAGCACCAACATTGGCATATTGACTAGGTAGTATAGAAAGTAAAAAGTAGAGAGATGGAATACGACTAAAACATAAATAAAATAACATCATAATCAGTAAGTGATACTGTATGCACAATGAAAGCTTCTAGTAACTATGAATTAAGAAGTGAACATTAAAGTGAACAGTGAAAGAGACAGTCACCAAACCATTTAGAGCATCTCTTCTCCGATTAGACAGCAGATGTCCAGCTGAAGTTCACTGAGAGTTGGTGGATGAATGGGATCTGAGAAAAACTCTTGCTTCTTCTGGGGAGTATAGCATTTTAGGTTCACCTTGATTGAGAATGGCCTTCAGCTTTGCAGGATAAAGAAGAAAATTCTGGATGCCAGCTTCTCTCATTTCCTTCCTAACTGGCGCAAATGCACTTCTTCTTTTTGCGGTGACCGGAGAAAAATCTGGAAAGAAAGACAGTGTTGCTCCATCGGATGTTTTCACCGGGGCGTGAAGTCTGGCGGCCCACAAAATGAGTTCCCTGTCCGCATACCGCAACAGTTTAAAGATGAAAACCCGTGGTTTAGCGCAATCTGAGGACAGCCTTGTGTACACGTGATGCGCTCGCTCCACTTCCATCTCTTTGCCCACCAGAGACGGGAGCCACATCGGTAGCGATCTTTTCAAAAAGCCCGTAGGGTCGTCCTTTTCGGAACTTACAGGCAATCCAACCAGACATCTGCGCCTATTGTGATCCTGTAAGTCCACAACCTGTTGCTCGAGCGTGGCTACTCTCCTATCGTGATCTGTGACAACTTTCTTTTGTTCTCTCATCTCCCCTGTAAGAAGATCCCATTTAGAGCATAGCGACTGAACAACTGACATGTGAGAAGCGAACTCGTTCTTCATCGTTGTCAACTCAGTTCTTAGAATGTCCTCAAAGTGTGTAACAGTGTTCAACATCTTGTCCACCATATCACTCGCGGTCGGTGGATTGGATTTCTTCTTAATCGGAGAAGCCGACGGAGACGACTCCTGCTGTTTCCGATTGTGTGCCATCAGGAAAAGTATTATTAATGAATAAAACTTAAAATAAAATGAAAAAAAAATCAGCAAAAAGGAGCCAAACATATGGAGCTCTACTCAAGTGCGACTAGGTTCATGAGCACGTGACTCACTTACAGACGCATTCTTCATTTCATCTTCATACTACAGATAACAATACAACATTGGTTGAAAATTAGTGAAACTGTCCTTAAACAAACCATTGGGTTTCATATTCAGTCAACCAATAAAGGATCAAGACCAATTTGACTAGTCCAACACTGTTCATCTATGTTCATTATGAACATACAGATATGGCCAAAAGTATTTCTACTATAATTCTAATTCTAGTTTGGGTTTTGCAATCCTGTAACAACTGTTAAACAACACCATATAATGACATTCTAGAGAACTCTGTGCTTTCATTTTTGTGGCAGGATCAATGTCAAATAATAGTGTCCAGTGTCCACAATAAATATAGAATAAATAAATACCATCTATAAATAAAAATTTCTATAAATAAAATATAGAAAATAAAGAAAAGGAGGAATCTTTTAAAAATCCATACTAAAAACACGGAAAAACTGAAGTTTCAATTTAATGAATAAACACGTAACCATCAAGTTAAAAGTAATACAACATTTTCCTTGCACCTTGAATACATGCACATGGTCAACATAACTGCTTCCCTGATTTTTTTCTATGAAACACATGAAAGATGATGCCAAATTATTTAATAAGCTTTTCAGGTAACACTTTAGAATAGGGAACACTTATTTACTATTAACTACGACTTTTCCCTCAATAAATTCCTAATTTACTGCTTATTAATTGTTAGTAAGGTAGTTGTTAAGTTTAGGTATTAGGTAGGATTAGGGATGTAGAATAAGGTCATGTAGAATAAGGCACTAATAGGTGCTTAATTACTACTAATACATGGATAATATTCTAGTAATATGCATGCTAATAAGCAACTAGTTAAGAGGCCCTAAAATAAAGTGTTACTGATTTTGATTTCAAGAATTAAATTAGAAATTAAAAAAATATTCAAGAGCTACAGTCTTTGCATGTATGAATTGCATTTTTATATACACATTAAAGCAGCTGTAACTGTAACTGTTACATTAAAATACAAGTTTGTTTCTCAGAGTATGTAATTTGGTGAGTGGGAATATTGCATAAAACATTGCATAAAACATTTGCAAATAAAGCACAGTTTCCATCCAATGAGTCAAAGAGAACATTTCAGAATGACAATAACAACATTTCAGATGTTGTGCAACAAGATCAGTCTGGCTAGTCAGGGTATGCTGTCCCATCACGCATAGTATGTGACTTTTTTGATGCGCATGGAGGAATTTATTTGATAAATGTTTTTTTTCCATCTGCCATTATTCATATGAACTCTTTTAACCTTTCAACCTCAAGCAAACCTTTTTTGCAAATTCTTTTTTTTTTTTTTTTTGGCATTTCCATCTCTCATTTCTGATGCAATACTTCAAAATGCGAATAAAAACAGGTTGATGGAAACAACTATTGTCCCATTGATATTTTGGAGAAGGCCCTTTTCTGAAAGCCCTCTGTGCATAAGTGAGGTTCATATAGAAAAGATTTGCTCTGGAAGAACTCTGCACAAAGCCCAGATCTGAAAAGGATCTGGAAAGCTTTTTCGGATGAGTGGAATCTCTAAAGGGAAGGATTAATGGGTTCAGTTTAGAAATCAAATGCTCAACAAGGACATATACCCTAGGTCTAGAGTAGGATAAATGCATGGACAGATTCACGCTTTTCAATATTATGAAATGAGCTTCTGCTCGATACTCATAAAGATGCTTAAAATACATGCTGAGTGTGACCAATCTGCAACAGGACCCCTTGTCCCCGAAGAGAGACAAGGGGTGCTCATGCCTTCAGAAATGAACTTTCTTAAACTCACTTCACAAACGCGCTGAAACTGCAAAGTGGTTTGGTTCTGTTCTCTAAAGAGGCCTGAGGAAAGGAAGCGAGTCGTGCAAGGGAGACGAGCTGAAGCGAGGCGGAGCGAGGCAGCAGCTATCTCTAGCAGTGGGGAGGGAGATAATTTCATGGTAATTTGGATGAGTCCTGAAGGGTTTTTCTCATTTTCTGCACAAGCTCACAGGAGTAGGTGATGCGGCAGCTTGGTCTCAACATTGATTCAGTCATGTTCCACTTATTTAGTCATTCACTTAACTCACTCACTTGCAAACGTCCTAAGTAGATTACCATGCCAGGAGCGACAACTGTTAGCAACGACTCAAGCATCATGGAAGCTGCTGCATACGTTTGATTCTCAGAATCCTGGACACTCTTCCAGTTGGAATATGGTTGACTTTTAACCCCACCAGCGCTGACTTTCATTACACCGCACTGGCAATATGTGCATTGCAGTCTCAACTGTTGGGTTGCAATGCAAATATTAAGGAGGCTGCATTGCTGAAATGAAAACTGGGATATTTCTACTTTGGTATTCATCCATACGTATCCATCATCACATCCATACTGATGTCAGAGCCTTGAGCACTTTAAGATGTGATAACTCCTAATTCTGTATTAAGTAACTCTACCGCAATAATGATGTATCTTTGTAGGCCAACCAGGAAATCAGCATCAAAAATAAACCAGTAGGGTTTTTCTGTTGGCTTTTGGATTATTGCCGAAAATAAGCTCTGTCACCAATAAAGGTTTATGATTCATACACAATGTTTATAATTTTTGAAGCCTAATACAATCAGATGTCAAGCACTAAAGTTAGGCTATGTACAAACTACACCACATCCCATTTAGCCACTTGTTAGCAGCCACCTTTTTTAAGTCAAGCTGTAAAAATCACAAGAGGGTATTACTGATATTTTATGTCCTAAAATAAAACATGAACATATCTTGAGCTTGTGTCAAACACAGATCTTGTTCCAGACATTAACCACAAACTCATTCAAAAAAACCCATTGACTTGAGGACGATGGTACCAAGTGCTAAAATCCTTGTTTTCAGGTTTTAGCCTACAAAAATAGGCTCTATCCCTGCAGCACTCTTTTTTATTATTATTTTTCTAGACCTGTTAAAGGGGTCCTATTATGCTTTTTACAAAGTCTTGATTTTGTTTTGGGGGTGTACTAGAACATGCTCTCATGCTTGGTGGTTCGAAATACGCATTATTTTTCACATAATTTACATTATTACAATACCTTTCTCCCCAGCCTGGCACAAACGGCTCGATTAGTTCCGAGTTTGATGAAGGCCCGCCTTCCGAAAAACAAAATGTGTTGTGATTGGTTAGCTGTCCCAGTGCGCTGTGATTGGCGAACAACTTAGATGGCATTTCAGTACTGCCCCGCCCCTTGCCAAAGCAGCAAGTTCCGTCTGCTATGGTATAGTTAAGAATGGCGTCAATATTGCCATATCAATTTGAGCCAGATTCAGACCCCGAGAATATTGAACAAGAAGATCGCGCAGAACCTTTGCGCGCACGGATATTGCAAGACATTTTACAGCGGTAACATTATTGTTGTTGTTGTTTTTTTTGTTTTTGTTTTTTTTGGCTAAATCACATTTTAGATAGGATGTCAACAACTGCTTAAAAATAACTACGTTTAACTATGTACAGATAAGTGCAACGCTAATATGTATTACGTTTATTGTTCTTTAATTCTAACATTATAACATGAATTGCAGTGAAACTGTTATACAGTTGAATTTATTTATACTATAAGTCTCATAACTGAAGTGTAAATTCTGCAGATTACATCATTGTCCAGTATTGTACTGTCAGCAATTTATAAAAACGTTTTAATAATTGTAACATACATATTTACATACATAATTATTCAGGTGCATGTGTAATAACTTGCGAAAACTTGTCTTGTCTGATGCACTCAACTCAACCAAGCGTTCTAACCACGAGCTTGCTCCTCCCCACCCCCCAACCATTTATTTTAATGATATTCTAATGGTCCGCTTTGTGACATCACAAAAACTATGGAAAACAGTGCTGTAGTCCAAACGAGCCATTCATTGTAGTTCTTGACAAGGGATTTTTTTTTTAAACAAAATATCTCCCTTTGGAGTGGACTTTGAGATTTGTAACTTTGTAGATCTTTTTTATTCCCAAACATACACACTACACACTGACAAAAATTCAAAAAGTGAAAAAGCATAATAGGACCCCTTTAATCTTATATTTTCTTAAATTGTATAAATGTGAATCTGACATCAAGGGAATTGTTTGCTTTTAAACAGAACTAAAGGGAAAGACAGAAACTCAAAAGGTTAATGATTGTGATATTTTTTTTAGACGCTGAGATTTAGATAGGATGTCTATCCATGAATTCATCCATTTTCTATACTAGCTTTATCCTCTGTAGGGTCAAAAGGAGTTATGATTGTATCACTGAAATTTTCATTGTTATCGGGGACAATTCCAGTTTCCATTTCACCATGGTAAATATAGTACATAGTATTACGAACTATGGTAAACACGTTGTACTACTCTCAATAACATTAAATATTATCAACACACTTAAATGTTATGAACTGTAAAGTCTCTTCAAAGTAACGTACTGCACCCTTGTTCTCCTCAAACTAGACTGCTAGTCTACTGAGGATGGCATTATCACACATCTAATAAGACAATAAGTTAACACTGATATAATTACTACATAATTACACTGAATAAATTCAATATTGTTACACACAGAAAAATACATCCCAGACTGTCACTGGGGTAGTACCCTTTCAAGCTACAAACCCTTTTTAAGTTACTAATATGTACCTTTAAGGTACAAATACCATTTAGGGGTAAATAAGGTACAAAGATGTATCTTAAGGTACCGCCCTAGTAACAGCTTTGTTTCTTATTTTCTGAGAGCTAGCATGAGAAAGCAGAGGAAGAAGAAGATGGATTTGAAGTTGCTATAGCAAGAAACGCCCTCTGTTGGCCAAAGCAAACATCACATGATTGAGACAGGAACCTGTAGCCTCTGTTGCTCTGCCTTTCTTGCAGCATTATGCAGTATATCACATTTTGCTGGCTGTTTTGAATGTTTTATTTAAATAATATTGGTTTTGTATGATAAACCATACTGTATTGGGTCGCCACTTTAGCTTTATGTCTAATAAAATGTCCCAGACTTGAAATAAAAGCAGTTGAGAACCAGGATATTATCTCATCAACAGTACCCAGAAAACAAATACTGCTTATTTTCCCAAGAAGAAGACATCTGGATTTCAGGCCAGTTCTTAAAAAAGTACCAAACACTCAAGACAAAAATAAATGCTGTAGCTAGTACATAGCAGACATTCATACCGCGCACATGGACTAGTAGTGGCACATCTAAGAGGCCTTGCACACACACACACACACACACACACACACTTTAACTGACTGCAGTGCCACTTATGTGCTGCTTCTATTGAAGTGAGGATCAATGAAGCCAGAAAGTTAGGTGAGATATGGAGGCTTGTGTCAATTGAAGTGAAGAGCTGATGGGGGTCTGTGCACTTAGAGTGCATTCACAAGGCCACACAGAAAATTTATTGAAAATAAACTGCAAAAAAAACAAAAAAAAATGGAATTCAGAATCCCCATGCATTGATGTAAAAGCCATGATCACTTTATTATACAGTAAGATTGCCCAGGTTTAAATATGAGCGGTAATTCAGTATTCAGAAACTTGCCAGGCAGTTCTCGATGTGATTTATACTGAATGTGAATGTGAAATTTTCTACATATCTGAATCTGACATTTCTTACATATGTGAATCTGACATTTGGAAATATGACTTTTTCTATACATGTAAATGAAATTTTCTATATACTGTATGTGAATCTGACATTTCTATCTAAATCTAACATGCACACACACACACACACACATATGTATTGTGTGTGTGTGTGTGTGTGTGTGTGTGTGTGTGTGCCTGTTTTTCTATTCAGGTGGGGACTTAAACCTGAATACACACAGACTCATGGGGACTCGTGTCACAGTGGGGACCTAAATTGAGGTCCCCACAGGTATAGAAGCGTATAAATCACACAGAATGAAGTTTTTTGAAAATCTAAAAATGCAAAAAGTCTCCTGTGAGGGCTAAGTTTAGGTGTAGGCTTGGTGTAGGGCAACAGAATATACAGTCTGTACAGTAGAAAAACCATTACGCCTATGGAAATCCCCACAAGGATAGCGAAACAAGTGTGTGTGTGTGTGTGTGTGTGTGTGTGTGTGTGTGTATCAAAATCTGAAATTGAATTCGCTACACTGAAAAGAACATTAAAATGCATTTCACAAATACACGTTAAGATGCATGAAATCATAAAATCCCTCTGCAATCAATGCAAAATATGTTCTTAATTTTAAGAAAAGAGGCCAGACCAGAGTTTGAACAGAATGTACTTTCTTTGCAAATGAATTATAATAATGGAATAGCAGCCAACACCCTATAACACTAAAACTTTAATTTGTTTATCACATTCTTACCTTTATATTACTGTAACAGAAGGCTAATGCACAAAAGTGGTTTAATCTGTATATCAGCACTGTATGTCGACATTGTCTCACATGTGCCATGGGGAAGTGTGTTGCTCTATTCAAAACAAAAAGGCTAAAATTGGCAACAGCGCAAGCAGTGATTTATAAAGTGGAGAAAGGAAGAGGGCAGAGAGGGCAGTAGTAAAAAATGACACAGGATTCAGTCCAGGGTGCAGTCACAGTTCCTAATTGGACCATCATTACCATACCGCCATTTGTGGCTAAACTGTCTAAACAAAAGCTCTTGGTCCTCAGCTGCACAAATTTGTAGTGACGGCTCCTGTAGTATTACATATTGGAGAGGCCATGTGAAGTTCTCTCCAGTTACTGAACCCAACCCCAAAAACAACATACATCCGCACAAGCTGTGATCTGCATCCACGCTGGCCCGTCTTCACAAATCATTCCGTTTAACACCGGGAAAATTTCAAGTACATTATTGCAGACTCTGTTCTTGGGACTGTGAAATTATGTAACATACTCTTTCCAGATGTACAGAGCGAAAGCCAAGAATAAGAAAAGTTCATAGTCTCCAAGAAGAATGACTGTATTCACAGGTGTGGAAGTCCCTGCTATGGGACGTTGCCTTCCGATTTAAGAAATACTGGAAAACTGAACAGCTTACTTACAAGAATAAATAAAGAGAGGTCAGTGTCCGCAATGATGCTGCAGATGCATTTTTTTTTTTTTTTAGATTATAAAATAAATTAGCTGCAAATAGCTGAATGTATCCCAAAAAATCTGTTATAATAAAACAGAAAAATGTTATTCTTTCATAGTTTAGGAGATTTAAAGGGACAATCACAATCAAAAAGTGAAAAACAAAATTGTATTAATTCACCCTAATGTCATTCCTGTCAGACTCATGGACTCGTTGTGTTTTCCTTCCCCATGTGCTAAGTGACCTAGTTTTCCCTCTTGTCTGATTATGTAATTTGATTCAGGTGTGTCTCGTTAATTATCCTCATTTGCCAATGTATTTAGTTCTAATCTGTGGCCCGTCGTCCAGTGTTAGAGTTAACGTTGTGTTGCGTGAGTTACCTGACTGCCTTCTGTGGATTACCTTCTGTGTGGATTAATTAAAGACTGTTTATGTTCATCTTCTTCTTCGATCGTTCTTTATACACCGCAACCCGTGACAATTCCGAACCTTTACGTTTTTATTTTTTCTATTGACCGTGAGAGAAAATAAAGAGAAAATGTCAAAATGTTTTTTTTTTTTTTTTTTATCCCTACAATGATCCAATGGTCTATGTTTTCTTAAGCATATGACAAAAAAAGTTCCACTATTAATTAATTCATCCTCATGTCATTCCGAACTTTTACATTTTTTTATTTATCCTTTTGGCCATAAAAGAAAATTTCCTTTTTTGTTGTTGTTGTTGTGAAAAAAGTCATATGGGTATGAAATAACAAATAAATTGATTGATTGATTGATTGATTGATTGATTGATTGATTGATTTTAATGCATTTATTTATTTATATTTATTTATTTTTTATTTTATTTATTTATTTTTTTGGTTTTGCTGAACAAGCCCTTTAATTACTTCCCAGTTGTGTCATAAAAGTATTGGCTCATTTCTTAAATATTTATCCTAAAATTCCTTAGAAAAAATAGACCCAAACGAGCAAATTGTTGACATACAGTAATGGTTTAAGCAACGTCACTCAATTCATTCTTATTGCGGTTATACTCAGTCCTCTCTTTTTCACATTCTGACAACCAGAATTCATCACAAATCACTATACTGTATGCATGGTGAACATCTCTGTGTGGATGAACAGCCATCATGCCAAAAAGAAAAAAAAAATCTCATTTCTGCCAAGAATTACCCTTGCCAAGACCTTGTCATTTCAATAGACAACTCAACCATCTCACCCACACTGAAAGCCAAAAACCTTGGTGTCACACTGGACAACAAGCTGTCACTTACTAACCACAGTCAAGACATGCCCATTCCTCCTGCAGACAGAGCAATCTTATGTTGGCTTGTTTCTTTTTGCCAGGTTGTGTTCTCTGGATATGAGCATCTTTCTAAATGACTTAAAGGTCCAGTTCACCCAAAAATGGAAATGCTGTCACTATTTACTTACCCTCACCACAGAAGAAAGAATGTCATACAGGTTTGGAACAACATGACAGTGAGTAAATGATGACTGAATTTGCACTTTTGGGTGAATTAATGGTTCCACAAGGGGTTGTTTTCATAGTGATGCTACAGAAGAACCATTTTTGGCTCCTCAAAGAACCTTTCAGTGACCATTTCCTAAAAGAGCTGATATTTTTATAATCTTAAGAACCTGCTTCCACTATAAAGAACCTTCTGTGGAATGGAAAGGTTTTGTGGATGTTAAAGGTTCTTTGTTGAACCATCAATGCCAATAAGGAACTTTTATTTTTTAGTGCATGTAAATCTACAAATGAATGTGGATGGAATACTGTAGGTCAAATCATTTGTTCTTAGAAGAATTTGATCAGTTAACATTGAAATGACTTTTAATTGCATGGTGTCTGATCAGAGTCTGAGACATAGTTGAGATCTCTTCTGAAACTGTAGAGGAGACAAGAGATTACTGGGCTCAGTCTCTTATCAGAATAATCAGAGAACCTGGAGACGTAAGCAAAACTTTCGATTTTAATCCTATTGCTGTCTTGGACAAACAGTTGAGGTAATGAAGATCCATAAGTCTCATGACAGAAGTGTCATCATACCCCTTCATACTGAATGAAAGATTCTTTGAGGAACCAAATATGGTTCTTCTATGGCATCGCCCTGAAAACCCCCCTTTACCTTTACCCAAAAATGCAAATTCAGTCATCACTTACTCACCAACCTGTATGACTTTCTTTCTTCTGTGATGAGGTAAACGGTCTGCCACTGATGCCCCCCCTCAAAAAAGCTTAAACAAAATTAAGCGTGCGACGTCTTTGGTTGCAACAACATGATTAACATTGGCTCTGCACGCATATATTGTAATGGAAATGAAGTGGAGGCAGCTCAGCAGCAATGAGGAGTCAGCCGCAGGGGAGACAGACAAGAACCGTAATGAGAGATAATGTTTTGTTATCTGTTAAATCACTGGCATCTCCCTGAAACTGGAGAGAGGATTTCTCAAGCTTTCTCCTTATCTTCTCAATTGCCTTTTTCGACACGTTATACTTTCTGTAACACTGGCAAGCATCTCGGTTTGGCTTAAACTCATGACAATGCAGCACTTAATCTATGCTTGTGGCACTTACAGCACTAAATTAGACCACTACAACACCAGTAATACTGAGTATATACTGCATAAATAATGGAAATGTGTTAAGTTCTCATGTATAATAAGTTGGGAATTTTATTTACTGAAAACATGGACATAAAACACCACAAAGTGCTAAACAACTGTAAAACAATCCCTCGAAACATTTAGCTTTTGATGATCCAAACTTTCAGTAGTTTCGGTCAATACAAGTTAGGCTTAATCAACAGCATTTGTGACTTTGTGTAAAAAGAAAAAAACATATAGTTTGGTATAAAGTTATGTCTAATTTTGCAACTAAATCCTTAAATTAATTTTGCCTCAAACCCTAAAACAACTATAAAAATGACAAGAACACTCAACTATTCCTGATGGATAACATCAAGTCCTGATGCATGTTCTCTCATTGAATATCCTGTTTGGGGTTGGTAAGATTTCATTGAAGAGTCTTTTATGCATTTATTTGATATAAAAAAAAATACACTAAAACATAATATTATGAAACATTAGTCAAATTTAAAATTACAGTTTTGAATGTGAATACAATTTAAAATGTAATTTATTTCTGTGATGCAAAGCTGAATTTTCGGCATCATTTCTCCAGTCTTCAGTGTCACATGATCTTCCAGAAATCATTCTAATATGCTGATTTGCTGCTCAAGATACATTTTATCAATGTTGAAAATTATATTTTTTCAATATTCTTTGATGAATATAACATTTAATAAACAGATTTTACTAAAAATAGAAATATAATAAATGTCTTTAATGTCACTTTTGATCGATTGAATGCATCTTTGCTGAATAAAGTGTGTACGTCACATTATGGCAGTTCCAGTTGACTTTTAAGGGTGTTATTATATTTTTCCACACTCTTATGGTTAGCTTCTGCTAGAATGCCTTAATGTTTAATGGTTAATAATGGCCTAATGATTAGAAAGTCAGACTTGTAACTCAAAGATTGTGGGTTCGAGTCTCGGTACCGGCAGGGATTCTAGGTGGGGGGAGTGAATGACCAGCGCTCTCCTCCACCCTCAATACCATGACTGGGGTGAGACACTTGAGCAAGGCACCGGACCCCAAATGCTCCCTGAGCACCGCAGCAAAAATGGCTGACCACTGCTCCAGGAGTGTGTTTGTTCACTGCTGTGTGTGAAATAAATTACATTTTAAAATGTATTCACAAAGAAAACTGTAATTTTAAATTTGACTCTGTGTGTGTGTGTGTGTGTGTGTGTGTGTGTGTGTGTGCGCGCGCGCGCATTTGGATGGGTTAAATGCAGAGCACAAATTCTGATTATGGGACACCATACTTGGCCACACATCACATCCTTCTAGAGTCACTGCCAGCTCTAGGCAATTCTCTGATCTATGCAGAATAGCATCATGAGATACCGTCATTCTGCACCAGACTAACAGCCTGAAATAAAAGGCTACATAGAACTCTTGTTAGGTCTTTGTATGGAATCTGCATGGCATGAATCAAGACAAGATGACATTATGATAGCTGTGCTGTGGAATTCCTTCTCATTCAATTGATTCATTAGGTGTAAACAGCACATTACTCCTTATTTGGTATAAATAGAACAGCAAAAAAAAACTATATTTCAAGAAGACTCCTTACACTTCTTTACCAACGTCAGTTCGTTTTCTTCTAGCGCTTCTAATAGTGTATTTGAGCATTTTGAGTCCTCGGCCTTTCTCTCCAGCAGGCGGCAGTGTTCACTAGGTTTTGTGAAGGACTTCCGCCTGTGATTCCATAGAATATAATCACGTGAGACTAGAGATGTTACACCTGTCATTTGTATCTCTAGCATAGTAAAGCATTTATTCGATCAATGTTTTAAATTCCTAAAATTACCTACAGTGTGATCCCTAATATATATTTTAAATTACATTTTGTGTACATTTTCCACAGCTACAATATATTTGCTAAGACAATATATACTTTTGATTTAAAAAAAAAAAAGCTTTTTGGTTTATCAAATGTGGCATAGAGCCCTTAATATTTATCTTTTTTATTTTATTTTATTTTATTTTATGTATGTATGTATTATTTTGTTATTAGTCTTATAAATTATGTTCAACATTTTGTTGAAAAATAATAATCAAACAAACGTATTTGAAGACAGCGATTACAGTTAACAAGTTTTCAAGCATTGGTGTTCTGTGCTACTTATTCTGAGCCTGTCTTGAGTTGATAAAACAATACTTACAGGGACATCTAGTGGCTAGAAACACAATATCACAGTAATATGGATTTCTATTTATTTTCCATTTAAAAAAAAAAAAAAGGATTGGCAAATTTTCATTTTATCCAAGTAAACCACATTCAGTCCTTACAGTGCATTCTGGCAATAGTTTATGTTATTAAAATACAAATAGGCCTATCAAAATTCTAGACTAAAACACACATTGCATGTACCCAGCTAACCAAATATGTTCTAAGAACGTTTTGCTAATGTTCTTATTAAGTTATGAAAACGTTATTTCTGAACGTTCTCAGAATGTTCAAAACATCCAGGGGTTTTCTTGGTTATGCAAACATTGAGAACATTCTATTTGATCATTTTTCAAACATTATGTTACATTTGAATGTCTGAAACAAGTAGCAACATTTATTAATGTTAGACAAACGTTTCAGGAAAAAAATGTTCTGAACAATGTATAAATAACGTTTTGAGAACATCAAAGACCAGATACCTTTGAACAAGCATTATATTAATGTTGCTGGAAAAACATTTATTCAAAACTTTTAAACAGACAGTTCACCCAAAAATTAAAATTCTGATATCATTTATTCACCCCCATATTGCTCCAAACCTTAATGACTTACTTCTGTGAGTGTTTTTTTTTATCTATATAAGTCACCAAAACTGTGTAATGGCATTAGGGTGTGTAAATGATAACAGAATTCGCATTTTTGGGGGAATTATCCCTTTAGATGATTGAAACAGGCATTAATAAATTTATACATATGTATACACAAATTATGGAGGTCACATTAATACCCTTACAGTTTCCGTGTCCGGTGTAAACCCTCTTCATCCAGGACTGTCAATCAAAATCCACTTCCCCGGGAGTCCGTCGCTGTATGAGGTTACAGGTTTCAGCGTTGCACACCATCTGATTCTCGAGTAACGATTTGATGGAGCTCTCCGGTGACTGACTGTTTAAAGAAAAGGCTCGGAGGCGAGTGTCCCCTTTCAGTAGCCATCAGCGCTCTTTTTTACAGTATGATTAATTACGGTTATTACTTAACTAGCGTCTTACGTTACATTGCCATCGTTCGCAGCGAGATGGAGCCCATAAGCTTCGCTCAGAGGCCAAAGGATTCGTTGAGTTTTATGAATGCTGGGGCCCCAAATTTGCGGAATTCATGAACACTCTGCCTTCCCAGGACACAGATGCGCAATTATAGTCATTACCTCATCAGTGAGTGACAGGATCAAAGCTCCTGGTCCTACTGGATTCACCAATCTATACACACTATTCCAGTTAAAAGCGTAACACTGCGAATTTTCTTCTCTTTTTTTTATTATTTTTTTTTTCTAAAAGTCTTAACTCAAATGCTCTAAAATAGTGTTGTTAATTATGGTTATTTAAAACAAAATAAATAATTTATTGCATACAATTAAAATTAGCCTAATAAAGAGGACGTAGGCCTATTAAATTCAGTTCATGTTATTTTGGCACATATACAGTTGCAGAGAATATAATAGGTTAATCTGAAATTAATTCTAAACTATAGTTAGGGACAAACCTTGGGTTCAACCAACAAGAAAAATAGTCAGCAAAATAGACCAGCATTACGAGAAACCGGGGTTAGTTGACACTGTATTTCTATACTACACATATGCAATTTGTGTCTCGTCTTTTTTTTTTTTTTTTTTTTTTTTTTGGTAAATATTAAATTTCCAATTATAAAATGATTTTCAGAAAAATAAACAAATAAACAGTAGCAAATAGACGAAAATAGTAGGCTAATAAACGAAATAGCAGAATACGTACCATGTTAAAATAAGAAACCAATGTGACAACTTACCCCGACTTGCCATTTATGAAAAATATTCCTGCGATTAATCTTCAAGTTACATCTTTAAAATACAAAGTATAATCCTTAGTTCACAGTTGTCAAGTGTGGTTTATTGTGTTCTCTTCTCTTGTTTACCCAACAACTATTAGAAGAATATATTTCTTTGGCGAAAATAATAATTATATATATATATATATATATATATATATATATATATATATATATATATATATATATATATATATATATAATTACTTGGACTCAGCCCCTAATTCTGAGTGACAAACTGCCCCAATCTCCTCTAAATCTATGCATAATATTGTGTGACATTTTGTTTTGTACATAAATACAAACACAGTGTCTCATGTACGCGAACATGTCTTTGATAGTCATCAGGACGAGAATGAAGTGCACTTAATTGTATTGAATATGTATTTGTTGTGTTCCTCAAATCTTAAAAGCACATTTTTAAAAAGACTGTACCTTCATATAGGCTAACATAATGAAGTTTCAATCGAAAGTACATTTTAAATCATTGTTTAATAATCTTTTGTCACTAAGTACACTTACTTTAACGTGTTGACTAACATATTAAACTACATGTAAAGTACTTGATTAATTTTAACTGTAGCGTGTTATTTAATATTAAAGTATTTTATATGTACTAAATTACAACTTCATCCATACCAGTGTGTAATTAAACATATATTTAAATTAGATACAAATTTCAATAGAAATGACATTTAAAATA
The DNA here is from genome assembly GCA_039654775.1 of Spinibarbus caldwelli. Classification (NCBI taxonomy): domain Eukaryota; kingdom Metazoa; phylum Chordata; class Actinopteri; order Cypriniformes; family Cyprinidae; genus Spinibarbus; species Spinibarbus caldwelli. Next base: position 7,374,629 of record CM077248.1, read on the forward strand.
TATTTTAGTTTGCCGTAAATACTTGTCAGTACATTCAGCTGTTACACTTTAACCATACTTCAAACCCAACTTTGTGTCAAATATGGACTAACCCAGCTGTTGGGTTAAATTTTTAAAGTAAATTTTTAACCCAAAAGTTGGGTTAGTCCATATTTGACATAAAGTTGGATTGAAACAGCCCCATCATTTTTAGAGTGTAGAAGTAAAAAAATATGAAATTACAAATAAATATGTATATGTAAGTCATCTTAAGTGGATAAAAAGCACTCTTACATTCAACTATACTTGCATTTAATATAAACTGAAACTATAACATGCAACATGCGAAATACCTATATTCTTTTAAACTATATTCTTTCCGTAATAACTCTTTTTACTAAAGTATGCTAAAGTGTAGGCTATTCTGTCACATATGCATGGCGCAAGCTTCAGTTGCATCGAAATTTTGTATAACAAAAAATACTTTGTTTTACACTATAGCTATATTTCGCATTTAAGGGGCCAGATGTGTATTACAGCGACGTGGCGATGAGATTTTCATTATTTTATAATTTCTTCAGTTCTACTATTAAGAACATTTAACTTCATTCGAAAAAAAAAGTTTTTATTTTATTTTATTTTATTTTATTTTTGTTTTGTTTTGTTTTATTTTTGTTTTAAATGAGGGAAAATCTTTCCTGACGGCTATGTTGCAAAAACTTTTTGATTCTAATGACCTGAGGCGACCTTTCAAAACTCAATTTGACATAAACCACACAAATATATAAGTAAATAAATAAATATCAAACACGATATGCTCAAATATACACAAAAAAAAAAAAAAAAAAAAATATATATATATATATATATATATATATATATATATATATATACAGTTTGTAGCCTATAGGCATATTCTGCACATAAATGAGTAAAGGAGACTCAGTGCTGTGGTTTCTGTCATGAAGGCAGGTATGTAATCCGGTGGTCGCGAGGCTCTTCCTGTGCGTCTGAACCTCAGTCAAGCATTGCAGGCTGGCGCCAGAGACTACATCAGGTGTAAGGTTACTGTTTGTTGTGGCCTGTGTACACTAATAGGCCTGTTGGATGTCAGTGTCGGCGTCACCTTTTCGGACATCCACTTTGCTTCACCCAAGCACAAACCAATTTACCCCTGATTTCACGAGGATGAATGGAGGAACCCGTAGGTTACCTGCAGACTGCAGAAATTAGGAACATACAAGGAATATCAACTAATATTAAGATTCTAAAGTCATATTCAAAAGCACTGTTGGCATAACATTAAATTAATTAATTAATACTTAACCAAATATACTTTCTTGCATGTCTTATACAACACGCTATGGATAAATAAGCTCTTCATAATTATTCTTATTTTCAGTAATTAATTAATATACATTATTACAAGAAAACTGTGCTCCCAATGCCGTGAATGCATACTACTAATATTAATTTAAATAATATAATTTTTAGTGTGTGAAAACACTGAATTTCCAGTGGCTCTCTTTTGGGATATTTAGATTAGATTAGATTTTGGTGACTGGTTGCAGGTAGAGAAAGTTGTGAATATATTTTAAATGTTTCCAATCATATCACAGCAATTACCATAACAGGTCAATTAGTAACGTTCAATTTCTAAAAGAAGGCCTTCGAAAATGATTAGAAAAATATTAGTCCTAGTTATTAAATGCAATTACTACGTTAAAGAGTTAGGCTATTTCTACCTGATCTTACTCTCAAATTTAGGCTTGCTGGTGTAACCTAATACATTTAGGTTGATTCTGTAATGTTAAATAACGTTATTATTATTATTATTATTATTATTATTATTGAACAAATCAGTTAATTTAGATATTACCACATGAAGCACGTTTTTACTTTCCCTTTTTTTTTCTTTTTTTTTTCAGTGAGTGCTATCAATGAGTTAACACTAAAATCAATGGCTAACAGTAACAACTATAAAATCCAAAAATAATGCTGTTTCAGATTTTTTGCTCAAGTTAAATTATAAGCTACAAGCCAAACCATCGCAATGCTTTAATATTCCAGATAAACTGACACACTTGCACGACGACTCACTGTTCTCCACCTGAAATAATATTTTTGATCAAAGCCAGTTAATGTTACAACCTGAAGTAGCTTATTGTTCAATTAGCCTACGAGGCAAAATAGAGTGCGCCAAACTGAATCACCGTTAAACATAAATGACATTTCAATCACAGCTACTCTGATTTGGAGGCTTTTATTAAACAACCTAACACTGTTGTGAAATGCCTGTTGTGAGCTGGGACAGGTGATGATGGGATGCACAGAATGGGAGGGGTCAATCAGAGATAAGGATGCTCTCTATTAGATAAGAGCACTTCTCTCCACACCTTCTCCAGCGTCTAATAGCAGCGGAAAGAGGAAGATAGAGGAGACTCTTCATCTAGTGCTGCTTCCACGAGGAGATACACATAACAGCTCTCAAGGCGATACGTTAAGGAGAATTTACTACAGTTCACCTGAGGACATCCGTAGGAACAAAGTCAACTGATGTTGCTTTGAATGTGACAAGGTGAAACGAAGAACCTTTCTTCTAGCACCCACACCAGTCTGCCGCGCAACGATGCTTCCGAGTCCTGTAACCTCAACTCCGTTTTCGGTGAAGGACATCCTCAAACTGGAGCAGCAACACGCTCTGAACCCCAACGGATTCATGGGTGTTGAGCAGGACACCGTCCCGCTGCAGTCGCTTCAGCTTCAGTGCATGCAGAGCACACTGAGCCGGAGCCTGGATCTCCTCTACAGCCCCGAGAAACACCGCGTGATCGCTGGGGAACAGGTGAAATGCGCCCTCAATTCAGACGACTTTGACACCTTCAGAAGCTCCTGCGGATCTCCAGCGGAGGAGGAGATGGATCCGAGCGAAGAAACAAGTAGGATTTTTATAGTTACACTGCTGTTCAATCATTGCAAGGTGAAGGGTTTATTTTTAAATCCTTTGCGTTAAACAATCCAAGTGTTTTTGTTACAACCAAAAAAGTGTCACTCAATTTTAAAGTTCCACAACAAACATGTATTCTCTTTTTTTAATCATTAATGTATGCATATAGTGTATCTTAAAGAATCAAGAAACCATTACACTGATGTGAGAAACATCTTATTTCTAAAGGATAAAAAACAACTAACCATCAGTGGTTCCTGATAAGAAGGTTCTTCACTAAACCTGTCCTGACAAGAACCACTGAAGAAAACATTGTATTATTTAATAAATGTAGCCTAATGTAATATAATGTTATCACTGGCTCTAAAACCAAATTAGTTCTATAATATGTAATATAACAAACACAAATTGTGCTGTAACCTCGTGATTTTATTTTACACGCCATTTATATTTTGCATGAGCATGTTTTTGCATTTCAAGTTGACTGCTAAATTCTAAAACAATGAAAACGATATTAGACATTCAATTGGATGTTAGTAGTAAACCTAGATGTCATAGTAATAGCCTACGTAACAACAAAAACAGGCTAGTAGAATTATTATTATTGTTGTTGTTGTTGTATTTATTAATCCCTTTCATTCAATGCAATTTCATACCGCATTTATAAGCGTACATTTTATATTTGAAGAGCTCAGATGCAAAAGCCTCCAAGTGCAATCTGAAATTTTCTTCTAAATTAGCTTTTCTTTTTTTTCTCAGGCTCCTATATTTGTTCAGTTATTGCACTTTAATGGCATTGACAAGAACCTATTTGCCATTAAAATGAAATTACTGAACCTACACATGAGAGCCTGAGAAAAATGCTCATTTTAGAAGAAAATTTCAGATGGCACTTAGAGGCTTTTGCATCTGAATTCTTCATTTATTTATTGTATTTTTTCCAAATAGGTATGTGTCCATTTGACGGTTCCGGTTATAATGGTAGAAAAGAGGAAACACCGGGGGAGAAACCGAAGCAGAGGCTGCGCAGGAAACCCCGAGTGCTCTTCTCTCAGACTCAGGTGTTTGAGCTGGAAAGACGCTTCAAGCAGCAGAGATACCTGTCAGCGCCCGAGCGAGACCACCTGGCGCACGTGCTGAAGCTCACCTCGACACAGGTCAAAATATGGTTCCAGAACCGGAGGTACAAGTGTAAGAGACAGCGGCAGGATAAAAGTCTGGAGCTGGCCGGCCCGCGGAGGGTGGCGGTGCCCGTGCTGGTGCGAGACGGCAAACCCTGTCATGGAGCTCCCTACAATGTCACTGTGTCATATCCCTACAATAACTATTACAACAGCTATGGAAATAACCCTTACCACTGTAACTTCACTTCTGTACCACCGTTTGCCAACACAAGTCAAATACCCAACCACTTTGTGGATATGAATTTGACGACGGGAGGTGTTGATGGGATCAGAACTTGGTGAGACCATCAGTCCTAAAAGAGAAGATTTTGGATTAAGACTATTTAACCGAATGGCACTGCTGAGGAAAATACACTGTCATATCCTATAAATTGTTGTCTGATTTTATATATATTTTTGTTTTTATATCTGTGGTTTACACAACAAACAACACCAAATAAAGACTAAATATTTAATAACATCTAGCTTGAATGAGATTTTTTTTTTTTTTTTTCCCTAGGAAAGCTAAATTATGCCAAAGGCTTTTATCGTGAGATGTGTTGATTGTTACTGGCGGATCCCCGACAAATAACGATTTAACATCAATCAAACGAAAATAAAAATACCACTGGTGTCTGTGAGTTAAAATATTACAATCATTGATATATACTTGGATCAATTTAAAAAAAAAATAATAATTTATAATTTTTTACTACTGTATTTCTCGAGTAAACTCCGACATGATTTCCTTCCTCAATGAGTTGTAAAAAGTCCACTGAGCATAACACTTTGAACATAATAATATATAATACAAACTGTTTGGCGGTAGGCTATAGACTATTTAGCCTTAAAATAATAAAATATTAAGTAAAATATTAAGTCATTAACTAAGCTAGATTTTCAAATGTATTTATTTATTAAATTATTTATTCATAGTTATATTAGTCTAACGGATGTGGACTAATTTGGAGTAGGATTTTGTTGTTGTTGTTGTTGTTTTTGCATAAGAAACAAAAAAGACAATTTTTAAAATAAATGGTCTGTCAGCTCGTTTAGGTTGCAGACTCTTGCAGTTATATTAGCAATCGCACGGTTTACTGTACAAAGTATGCATATTCATTGTGTTTAGTTATTTTTCATCTGATTCGATCCTTAAATTGTGTTTCGTTGGTATAACCCAGTATAGCCAGTTGATTCGGTCATATTAAATATTTTAGAATAACAAGAAAAGAAAGAAAGAAAGAAAGAAAGAAAGAAGTTTTAGGCCGCTTGAAAAAAAACACTTAATTAGGCTATTGTCTCTTTATCCATTTTTGGTTTGTTTTTAGCAAGTCATAGAATAAAAAAAAAAATAAATAAAAAAAAAACATAACCAAAAAAAAAAAAAACAAGTTCCTAAATTACTGATTGTTCTGTTTCACATTTTTCTTGGGCCCATGACATGCTACTGTGGCTTTCAGTTTGAGAGTAATTTGAGAGTAAAAAAGGTTTACTTTACGAATAAGTACTATTCAACGTGAATTTATTTTAAGATTTAAAATAAGTCAAATCGACTAAACAGAGTGACAAACTTGAAGTTAAGCAAGACGCTGCAATTCGCTGTAATATCATAAACTAAACAAATTCAATTATCTCCCAATCTTAAAGCTTTCCAATGAGCTTGTCATTACACTCACATTAGCCAAACAGATAAAACAATTGAAGAGTCGTGATAAGTCAGAGGACCCAGGATGCAGTGCTGAGAGTAAACAGAACCGCAGACAAGCCGGCATCTTTCAGTCTTGTCTCCCGATCTGTCAAGAAAACGATTAAAATCAAATCTGACTGCGAGCAAGCTATTGTAGATCTGATAAACTAACCCTATAGGAGAATGATTACAAATATGCGGCTTCAGAATTGGAAAATCGCATCATGGAATTTCGTACAGAAATTAATTCTGCTCATTTAGATATTTCCTGAAGGTGCTTCTAAGGGACTGTTTTTATGGCATGTTAAACCTATAAACTCAATTCACACACAACTATAAAATACAATAGTAATTATCGTAAATATATAGGCCTATATATTTATATTTAAGAGTGTGTTTTATGAGGGAAGGTTTGTGAGATGTGAAATGACTTTCATTCTTCTCAGACATTTCTGAATACTATAGTAGAGGGACTTAATGAACAGACTATTATGAGCAATCAGAAATGTTTCTCTGATGCTGGTGAGGGTGAGAAACTTCAGTCCTATCTTAATGGGCAATTTATTTCCTGTTTAAGACTGTGTTGGATAGAACCAAGGCACAGATGGAAAACTCTCTCAAGAGTCTCGTCAGCGCTGAGTTCAGATAAGGGAAGAGTATGTGGCTCGGAGTAGTATTTAGCAGATTGATATACGTAGCTAAGAGCAGTATTTAGCAGTAGGCAGACAGAGTGGAGACTACGGCCACTTCAAGAGATCAGATAAGTTGTGTGTGTGTGTGTGTGTGTGTGGGTGTGGGTGGGTGCTTGTCAGAGTCTCTGTGTTTATATACAAATGAACTGAACATTTATATGAGAATGTGTGAGGCTACAAGTATACATGCAAATGAATGAGAGGTAAATGTGTTGCATCGGAAGTATTGCCCACTGCGTTACAGGAAGAGATCCGATCAGAGACTTACTCAGTGACAGACAGGGTTAAGACACAGGAGGCCTGGATCTTCACTTCTGGCTTGTCACTCTGGAAGACACGCAAAAAAAAACTCGTTCCACAGTTCTGAAGGAAGTGGAAACTGGCCGAAGGGCTAAAGGTTAAGCTGACTTCATTCCATCTAATTATTTATGAAATGGTGAAACCGCAAGAGGAGTCACTGGACGGAAATGTTTAAGTTGGTCAAAATGTATAATGTATCTCTCTAATACTGTAACCTACACTAATCCTGCAGGGTCAAAATACAAAACGAGGTCAAAATTACGAAGACATTTGATAACTCTGCAGAGTCTGCACTACAGAGTTTAAATTGTATTTTAGTTTTAACTGATATTTTAGGTTTATAAAAGCATTTATCTTTGATCTCAAGAGTTCACAAAGGACATGAATGAACTGAATTCAACTAGAACTTAAGAAGAACTGTATCAGAATGTTAAATCACTAACAATAGGACTGTGAAAAACAACAAGGCCTCTGAAGCTACTTCTGGAACTTGTTGGAGCACACAAGAAGTTTTAAACAAGACAGGGAGAGTGGCAGCATTTAAAGAGACTCGAAATGCAAGCTTAACCACAGCTCCACAGAACGTCTTCAGGATTGAGGCAACGTGAGGTCTGTGAGGACACGGACTGTGCTTTTTACTACATCGGAAGAGATGTTTTGGACATTTTGTCTGCATAAAGACTAGACATCTATAGAAAAGACTCTCATGCTCCCTAACAATGCTTACGCTACACATCTGTCCACACTTAAGAGACATCACTCAACTGCCTCCACATATAAACACACTCATGTCCCCTGGCAAGACACACTCAAACTGAGCGGAATACCGGCAAAACTGCATTTTAACAATCTTGATGTCAAAAAATGCATTTCCTCTTTTCTGCTTATTTAAGATGCATGTTGTGCAACTGATTGCCGTTTGCCATTTCGTCATCTCACCATCAAAGATACTAAAATTAGCCCCACTGAATTTGAACTGATCTGGGCTGCATTTCCCAAAAGCATCGTAAAACTAAGTTGATCATAGCTCCATTGGTTTCAATGGGTCTACGATGTACTTAGCTTACAATGCTTTTGGGAAACGCAGCCCTGGACAGTATATAGGAAATTTCTGCATGCAGTTACCATTTGCAGTCGCCTACAGAATACAGATTCGCCCCTCACCTTCCACATCTTGTAAAAATGACCCCAGTGGGGCTTTTTATTGTGCATAATGTGGTGAGTGAGTTGCTTTGATGACTCATTACAGAGCAAACTGTGGAGACATTATATCACGTCTTAAAAGGGAAAAGTAATTAATTTGGTGCAGAAGAGATGTACTCACCTTTCTAGCATGCCATGCCCCCTTTTGTTCTCTCCCTCGCTTCCCTCTAATGGCGAACAAGTGTCTCCAGCTCATCCGCTCTGCTCGTCCATCTGATTGAGTGACTACCATTACCCTGGGTCACAGCGAAAGCCACACAGTCGAGTCATTGTCATAGATTATTGAACCAATGTTCAAGCGACAAAAACCATATAGCACCACTTCCACATCTGAGGGGAGCCTACAGTAGCGCACATACTATATTACCTACAGACTGTAAGTTCAACAGGTGTAAGTTGTCATTGCTCACATAAAACTTGTTTTCACTTGTAAAAAAGAAGTTTTAGCACACTTTAAAAAGAATACATATTATGGAAATAATAATGAAAGAATATACTTACGTTCAAACTGAATTTAATGTTTTTTGATACTTAGCTGCACGTTAATTGCAATTAAATAGAAATACATAATAGTTTAAAATGCAAATTTATACTACAATTATAATACTTTTTCTACGCAAACAAAATAAAAATAACGACTTTATTCAACAATTTGTCTCCTCTGCGTCAGCGTAGCGCCATTTTGCAGAGTATCCACTGAACGCAAACTGCGTACGCTGTTCTGTGTCAGCCGCACCACACGAATACGCTGTTTTCATTCAAATCAAAGCGTAAAGAACGTAGAAGACATATCCATGTGTGGCGCAGATGAAACAGAACAGCATACAAGTCAAGTTCAAGTTCAAATTGAGCTTTATTGTCATTCCGCTACATGAGGGGACATACAGTGGAACGAAATGTCGTGCCTCACAGGACCACGATGCTACATAAATACAGACTTACAACAATGAAGTAAAACAGTATAAACCTACACACAACTAACCTACTGATAGATTTTGACTATAAATATACTATATAGTGATTTTCTTATGAATTAGTGGTAAATTGACACTATTTGGAGACGAACAGATGACATTAAAAGACATAAAAGCACCGTCTTTGGGACCCGGAGTAGCCGCTGCGTCTGACCGCGCCGCCATCTTGGATTAAATACGCAGTTTGCGTTCAGTGGATACTCTCCAAAATGGTGCTACGCTGACGCAGAGGAGACGAATTTTTGAATAAAGTCATTATTTTTATTTTCTTTGCGTACAAAATGTATTCTCGTCGCTTCATAAAGTTCAGATTGAACCACTGATGGCAGATGGACTATCCTGATGATGCCTTTCATACTTTTCTGGACCTTGACAGTATAATTTACTTGGCAGTCAATGGGACAGTCACAAGCCTCCTGGTTTTCATCCAAAATATCTTAAATTGTGTTCTGAAGACAAACAAAGCTTTTACGGGTTTGGAACGACATGGGGGTAAGTGATTAATGACAAAATTTTCATTTTGGGGTGGAGTAACCCTTTAAGAACATCTTTATATGTAATTATTTCTATTCTCTTTGAAATATGGTTAAAATGTACTTACAGGCATTTATGATAATCTAAAATATGGTTTAATATAATTTCTATTGAAACTTGTGTCATGTATTTAAATATATTTGTATATTGTATATTTGTATATTTGTAATAATGAAGTTGCAATTTAGTACATTTAAAATATAAACGTAATAAGACTAAAATTATAATCAAGTACTTCTCATGTGCTTTAAAATGTTAGTCAACACATCAAAATAATTGTAATTCTTTAAGGCATGAACACAGTTTACTAAACATAACGATTTTTAAGTTTTACTTTAAAGTAAAACTTTTTTGTTATTATTATGAAGTGTTCTTAATTGTGTTAATGAAAATGTGCTTTAAGTACAATTAAGTAGCTATTTCTTTCATTAATATTATATTAATATTTGACGTACACTACAAGTGCACATTCAGTACAGTTAAGGGCTTTTTCACAGGCTTGGAATTAATTCCAAATAATAAGAATGAATTTGGTCATGAATATTGCATAAGAAGAAACTGCCATCAGCTGTCCATCAAGTTGTGCCATCAGGTCTCTTCTGTAGAAACCAGAATTACAAAATCAAAAACACAAACTAATATCATTATCTGCATACCAAAATGCAATCAAAAATAGTTAGTGCAATCCTGTCTGAACATACTAACAAAATACTTCCTGTTTTTGTATAGAGCATTGCATTCCTGTTAGCTCTTGTTAGAACATTTTGGTTAAAGGAATTTGTGAAGGAATAAAAATTCCTCCATCCATCAGTCAGGCTAAAATATTCACTACGCTCAATACATTCATCATAATTACTAGCCTCTCATGTTTGGTTTAAAATCACAGCTACACTGGTTTGTATGTGGCAAACAGAAGTGTAGAGCAGGCAGTTGCCTGAAGCGAAGCTGGTTGTTTGTTCAGGGATCACCCCAGCAGGAATGAGGAGGTTCTGTCACTCAAGCTTTCACCCTGCTGTCTGCCTGTGCTTTATCTGTGTCTCAACTGCCAGCTTTTCTGCCCCAACCAGTCATGTCACATGCAAAAACATCAGTCTAAGACTGAACCTCATCAAAGCCAAGTATTCTCTTGTTGCTATGACACATGCGTTGATACACTCAACAAAGAAGGTTTGATTATCACTTATAATGAGCTGTGCGACTCATATTAATTTAAATGAGAAACTACAAGGTAAGGTTGTGCTTAAAACAAGTGATTTTTAAAGTTTATGATGTAATCGCTCAATTTAAACACTATATTTGATAGTAATGTGTGAAAACTTACTTCCAGACTATTGCCCCTTCAGGAAAATGTAATCCATTATGATTTAAAATGCTGTTATGTGGCTCCCTCTGCTGTTTGGAATTCTTAAAGGATGAATGCAACTAACTCATTGTCACCATTCTTTCACAGAATAGAAACTAAGTTTAAGGTGAAGTGTGTCCTTTCTGTTAGCAAATTAGCATTTTTACACTTCTTGTTCCATGGTCCCAAAAAAAAAAAAAAAATATATATATATATATATATATATATATATATATATATAGTCTTTTTTTTATGGAATAAGTTATGTGGTCTAGTCCAAGCTCAAGATATTTTATTCTACAACAACAACAAAAATGCTTTTGCCCGTCTTAACAGGTAGTTACAAGTGGCTAAATGGGATTACAGGGGACAATAAATGTAATAAAGCTAAATGCAATAAATGTTGGGACAATAAATGTAATAAAGCCAAACATATTATAATCGCGCTCTTGCAAACACTATATATATATATATATATATATATATATATATAAATCATCATTTATTGAATACTTTCAATTGGGAGGTCACCCTAACCTAATTATGATAATTTTGTATTTTTGTTCCATTGTTGTTTTTAAAAGTATCTTTTTGATTCTTTTAAAAAGTGAAGATAATACTGCCAGTCAAAAGTTTGGGATCAGTAAGATTTTTAATGTTTTTTTTTAAGTTTGTTCTGCTCATCAAGGCTGTATCTATTTTATCAAAAATACAGAAAAAAAAAACTGTTGTTTTGTGAAATATTATTGCAATTTAAAATAACAGTTTTCTATTTTCATATACTTTAAAATGTAATTTATTTCTGTGACGCAGTGCTGAATTTTCAGCATCATAACTCCAGTCTTCTGTGTGACATGATCCTTCAGAAATCATTCTAATATACTGATTTATAATCAGTGTTGGAAACCGTTGTGCTGCTTCATTTTTTTTTATTTTTATTTTTTTATTTTTTTTATTTTTTTTTTTTTTTGGGACCTGTGATATTTTTGTAGGGTTCTCTGATTAATAAAAATTTAAAAAGGACAGCATTTATTTTAAAAAATAATAAATAATAATTTTGTTTTACAATATACAATGCTTTTCAAAAGTTTGGGGTCCGTACATTTTTTCTTTCTTTTTTTAAGAAATTAATACTTTTATTCAGGAGGGATATGTTGAATGAATAAAAAGTCATAGTAAAGACTTATTTTGTTAGAAAAGATTTCTGTTTTGAACCAATGCTGTTCTTTTTAACTTTGTATTCATCAATGAATCAAAGAAAAAAGTATCACGTTCCAAAAAACAATATGAAGCAGCACAACGGTTTCCAACACTGATTATAAATCAGCATATTAGAATGATTTCTGAAGGATCATGTGACACTGAAGACTGGAGTAATGATGCTGAAAATTCAGCACTGCGTCACAGAAATAAATTCTATTTTAAAGTATATTAAAACAGGAAACCAATATTAAAAATTGCAATAAGATTTCACAATATTACTGTTTTTTCTGTAGTTTTGATCGAATAAATACAGCCTTTATGAGCAGAAGAGACTCTCTTAAGAAAATTAAAAATCTTACTGATCCCAAACTTTTGAGCGGCAGTGTGTGTGTGTGTGTGTGTGTGCATATATATATATATATATATATATATATATATAATATTTGCTTTGTAAATTGTGAAACTTTATGTAAAAAAAAAAAAAGACTTTTCATGTCACTACTGAAACAGTGTGTTTTAGTCTATTGCCCAAGACTGAACCCATAAATTTATGATCAGGAAATATTCCTGTGCCCCCCTCTACAAGGTGTGAGTAGATAGGTCTCATCATATGAGGTAAATGTGTTCAAAAGTCTGTAATTTTAAGGAACATCACTACCAACATTTTCTGCAATTAAGCACACTTTTTTCAGTGTTATTCCACATTTAGTATTTATATGTGTACCACTGTTCAGAACTGTGCTAGCTAACCATGTGCTTATTAGAATCTTTGAACTAAGTTCAAAAGTATCTAAAAATGTCTCTACCAAAACAAAACTACTGAAACATTTGGTGGAGTTTCGGCAGTGACATTTGTTTTTTTTGTTTTTTGTTGTTGTTTTTTTGGAGCTATCCCATAAAATTGTCACTACTGAAACAGTCACGACCGAAACATGTCATCATTGTTTCGGTAATGACAAAAGGGAACACATAATCCTCATATTTGGGGAAAATATACAAAATTTTTGTGGTATATTAGTATGTTTTCGTGTTTTAGCATGCAAGTTAAAATTCTGTAATGTGATGTGGTCGGTCGCTACAAAAGCATTACTGTCACTAACAAAAATGTCCAGTCACTATCAAAACATGAGATGTTTTGTCAAAAATTAAGTATACTGAATTATCAACTAAGATGTTATGATAGTTTTTGGTTCAATGTATATTTAAACTAATCAATCCTTAAGTTTGAAATCAGTGGGATTAACTTTTTGCCTTTTACACAGAAAAATTGGATTCAAAATACAAAAAAAAAAAAAAAAAACTGTAATTGTTATTGATTTACGTCTGAAAAAAAATTAATAAAATAGCTAAATATATTTACAATGTATATGTAAGCAAAATCTTAATAGATCAATATAACCCTTCTAATTAAATTATTATTACAGTGTTTCGGTAGTGACAAATTTGGGGAGAGGATACATATTCCAAAACTTTTTGAAAATACAAAATGAGAATTAACTGCACAATTACTAGAAATGTATACCTTGAATATTGTACAATTTGCATACATACTTTTTTTTTTTTAATTTATTTTGAGAAAAAAAAAAACTTTTCCAACTCTTGAGTTTAGACCAATTCTGTAGAATGGCCCATATACAGTGGGGATCAAAATTAGAGAATCCATAAATGATTTTCTCTGAAATATTGAATATCATTAATCTTCATCCATCAAAATTTGAAAGAATATTAGCTGTGAGTATGCCACTGTTCTACTGACATGTTTGACAAAATAACCAAGGAATTTAATAAATAAATAAATAAATAAATAAAAACTTTATTTTGTAATCAAAATCAAAGTTCAGTAATCAAAATTAGAGAACACTAAAGAACACCACTGTAGCACTAAAGAATGTTTTGGAGAGTTTTTGAATGACTTCAGCACATCTGTGGCCACAGGACATCTCTAGTCTCTCACGCTGCGCTGGTGTGATCTTGGTCCACTCTTCTTTCACAGTTCGATGACTTAAGTGGGTTTCTTAGCCACAACTTCCCCCAAATCAGGACACTTCCTCCTCCACATTTCACTAACTTCTTTACACTCTCGGGGTTCAGTCTTTCCCCAGTTTGACGACGAACATGTTTCCCATCGGACCCAAATAAATTACACTTGCTCTCATTACTAAAGTGAACTTTGGACCAGTTATTTCTCCACACAACATCCTCAGCAAAGGTGAGCCTAGGCTTTTGATTCTTTCTGCTGATGAGTGGCTTGGTCACTGCAGAGTGGGCTTTCAGTCCAACTTCTATTAAACGTGCAGAGATGGATCCATACCCTGTTCATCACTGAACTGGCGAGCAATTCCAGCTGCAGAGTTGAACCGATTCCCCATTGAGTCTCTACATTACCCTGTCTTCTGGTGCATTTGTCTTACGTGGATGACCAGCCTTTTTGGGGTACTTGAATGAATTAGTGTCATTGTAATCCTGCAGTATTTGAGAAATCACTGATTTGGAATGACCAGATTCTCTTGCAATGGCTGTAAGGTTCATCCCTTGGCTTTCATGACAACCTCCTGTTGCATGGTTTCAGTCACCTTGGAGCGGCCCACCATCTTGCAATCTCAGTGAAAACTGAAGGAATGTTGCCAGTTTAATAGGGTTTGTCATAGGAAATTAGCAACAGGTGCCAGATTAACTCCAATATTTTTTTTTTTTTTTTAAATATCTCATTTAAGTTTTTTATACTGTGCTTCAGAATACAATTAATTTATGAAATATGCTTAAAAACTTCCCTTCTGGATAAGTTCAAATAGGACTAAACAGTGACCTTGAAATTTAGAAAAGTGTATATTGCTCTCTCATTTTGATCTCCACTGTATATAAATCCAAATTTTTATCTCATAATTCAAACTTTTTGCCTCACACTTTATTGATATAATCTCAAAATTCCAAGACATAAATCCAGCATTGCAAGATAACTCAGAATTCTAACTTTTTAGATGAGTTTATCTCGCAGTTCAGACTTTTTTTTTCTGCAATAGAATATAAAATAAATTTTAGAAATAAATAAAGTTCGACTTTTTTTTCTTGCATCTGCAAGTATTTATTACAATTCTAAATTTATATCTTGAGCTCTCTTGTGTTGTGTTTTATGATTAAAGGAAATGCCCGTAACCCTAATGGATCTGGCAGAAAATTACCAGTATATTTTCCTCTGTCTTTTTTTATTTTTTCTACTTACAGTCTACAAATAACAGTTACAATTGCCTCTGCATAATAAACTACAATAAAAGAAATTGTTTAAACATCTAAACACACACTTTACCTTTAAGGCTTTGATCACTGATCTACACAAAGAACTACAGACCTGCAAGTGCAAGCTCTTTTCTCTAGCTGACAAGTTTCTGAGAGACTTTACATTACTTCACATGTGGGTGCCAGCCAACAAAAACTATACCTCAGTCAAAACTGACATGTAACCTGAAGGCAGGCATTAGTGAAGACATGCTCGTCTCAACTACAGATGATCTTCTGCAGCTGAGGTAATATTTTTTGAGTTCGACTACTACAGTTACCACGATACACTTGTCAAAACACAGGTAACATTCAGTTGATATTTTCCTATGGGATCTGTCAAACTATTTGGATCATGTGACTCAAACCACTATAGTATAATGACACAAAATAGCACGCCAGGAAAATATATTCTAAATTTAAACGCAAGTGTAAAGAGTATGTTTAACGTAAACGTTTGACATTTGGAATTTAGAATGAAAAGAGGTTTTAAGGCCAGAAGAGGGCACCACTACACTAACTATATACACAAAGAAAAAATAAGTTGCCATTTGGATTTAAATATGTAAATACTGAAGAGTCTAGGATTGAATCATTATTGCAGTGATCGATATGTTTCTGACATGTTGTATGTTTTCCAAGTCCAGCTTTTCATTTCTTAAACAACCATGTTGGAAAATGTACTTGTCCATATTCCACGAGGACAATATCAAGTTTCATTTAACCCAAATTGTGATATAGTGGTTCATTGAGCATAAGGAACCATTTTTCACATATGAATTGGCCACCACAGAGTCCTGAACTTAACCCTACTGAAAGTCTTTAGTCTCTCTCATTGTCGATACATGATCTCGGCCAAAAATTAATGCAACTGTTGATGGAAATTAATCCTGTGATGTTGCATAATATTGCTGAAACAATGTCACAACAAAAGAACACAATGTTTCAAAGCTAAAGGTGGTTCAACAAAAAAAATAGGATGTGTGACTTTTTATTTATTTAATTTTTTTTTTCTTGGGTGCAGTCAGTGTAAAATTGGGGTTAAGATCAGAACTATGTGGTGACCAATCTCTTGCAAACAGAGCCTGATGAATCTTGGAATTGTCATCCTGGAATATGGACATGGGTACATCTTCTGACACTGCATCAGTTAAGGTTAAAAGAATTAGTTCCAAACATGCTGGAAACATATTAATCACTGCAACAATCTATTTTTATTTTATTTTATTTTATTTTATTTTATTTTATTTTATTTTATTTTATTTTATGTTTTATGTTTTATGTTTTTTGTTTTGTTTTGTTTTGTCAGGTAGTGTATATTGTTGAACTGTCCAAATAGGAAAAAATGTTTTAGATAGTGATAAAATATAATTCTAAGAAATTAAGCTTCATCAATCCTATAATTACTGTAATATGACATAATCATAATGTATGCCTACACTACACTCAGACATTTGCTGTCAATAATTTATCTAAGAAAATCTTTATTTTATTTCAGCAAGGATGCATTAAACTGAGGTGAAGACACTTATAGTTACAAAAGATTTATATATTTTTTAAAAATGCTGTCCTTTTAAACTTTCTATTCATCAAAGAATCCTGAAAAAAATAAAAAGGTATTACAGTTTTCCACAAAAATATGAAGCAGCACAACTGTTTTCAACATAACAATAATAACAAGATAATAACAAGAAATGTTTCTTGAGTATGAAATCAGCATTCCAGACTGATTTCTGAAGGATCATGTGACACTGAAACTGGAGTAATGATGCTGAAAATTCAGCTTTAACATCACAGGAATAAATGTAAAAAATTAAATAGACAACAGTTCTTTCAGATTTTAATAATATTTCACAATATTACTATTTTACTATAATTTCAATCAAATAAATGTTGCATTGGTGAGCATAATACACTTCCTTCAAAATCTTACCAAGCCCAAACATTTGAACAGTATGGTAACAGATAACCTTATTAATGTAAAGTACTAAAAAAACCCAAACCTCTGATGCCACCCAACAAAGAACGACAGTGAGACGTCCAGCTCACATAGCAGTATGACATATGTCTTCCTGTCGACAGGGTCAGATTCTAACAAGCCCACATCTGGCCCAAAACAAGCAAACGGTGCTACTCATCTCTTCCACATTGTGTTAGTGTAGGGACAAAAGGTCAGGAGAGAAAGCGGGAGTTGCATTACACAAGCCGCAAGAAATGCTCATCCAATTACTACTGCTTGTTTTGTATGGCCAAAGCATGACATAGTCTCTGAATCTCGCAGTGTAAATAAGGAACTGAATATGTGTTTGTGCAATTAAGATAGGCATCGAAAGATATACAAAACTGGAAAAAGACTTGATCAAAGAGGTATAGAGAATAAAGATGAGCAATGCAGGTAGTCTGCTCACTGTATGTGTGTGTGTAAGAGAAACAGAGGAAACAGACAGCAAGATTATTCAAGGTGAGCACTATCATGAAAAACATCTCAAATACAAAGTTTACATGACAACAGCTAACATGAGGTAAACCTCCAAAAATCCTTAAGCTCTTCTCCTTTTGTGAAATAAAAACCAACAAGAGCACCTTTATAGGGTTATCACAGTTAACTAAAGCTATAACCATGAAAAAGATTTTGTTACTTGAAATAAACTGAAACAAACTGGTTTGTGTATATATAAATATAATTTATTTTATTATTATTATTATTATTATTATTATTATATTTATATTTATATTTATATTTATATATATATATATATAAAATTTATTTTGTTTATTTATATATATATATATATATATATATATATATATATATATATATATATATATATATATATATATATGTATGTGTATGTATATATATATATATATATATATATATATATATATATATATATATATATATATATATATATATATATATATATGTATATATATATATATATATATATATATATATATATATATAAGTTTTGATGTACCCAAGCAGCTAAACCTGAAATAAACCTTAATAATAAAAAAACACAAAACTAATAAAATACAATAGAAAATATGAATATATATATATGACAAATATTAAAATAAAAGCTAATTCAAATTATTAACAGAAACTATAATGTCTGAATGATACTATATAAAGGTAATTAAAAATAAGGTTTTCTTGAAACAAAACTAAATAAAATAACTTTTTGGGAAAATGTGACCTGTTTTGCAAGATTTACTGATAAAATTGAGAGGCAGCATTTTGATATTTTAATATTTCACTGAATGCAACTTCATAAACACAAATAACCAGATGATTTGTTTATCAAATAACTTCTCCATTCAAAAATAAATCATCTGGCTATATACTCTAAGCATACTGTGACAAAAAAAAAAAAAGTTATGAACTTTACAATCACAGCACAGACAAATACAAGAAATATGATTGTACAGATTAAAAGTATTAAAAGTACTGAAACATAACTGTGCCTTTAAAAATACATTGCCTTTATCTATTTAATATAATTATAGTTGATGTGAAGCATATTTATATTTAATATATTCATAAAACAATTGGAGTGGATGCTATTGCCACTCACCAGACACAGACTAAGTTGTTAAGTGTGTTAACTGTAGAGTATTTCTGGGCTTATTGTGGTGGGAGGTCATGCCGGTGGACAATACTACCGTTTGTCACTCTCAGCTTTTGTGTTATTCCAAGCAAACTCCCCGCTCTCCTGGGGCCAGTGCGTCCTCTTTCCCCGTCCCGTTCTCTACCTCAACATGCCTCCCCCTCTGTCTGTGTCTCTCCTTCTCTCCCCTCTGCTCAGGACTGTGGGGTCACACAGAAGCACAGGGGCACAACAAACAAACAGCCATACAACAACGTGTGGGTCAGGAGAAGGAGCCGGGACCAAATATGTTGAAGTCATTAGCTCCACGGGGAGGGGGCCACCCACTCTGACCCGGCCTGACTAAGGATCCTCCTCTAGCTTATGAACACAGACCCCGGTGCCCTGGACCTCAGGGCTTACCCCAGCTTGACATCCAGGGATGATAGTAGACTAATACTGATATCTTGTTACACAATAAATTTCACTAAATTCTCAACTGACTGAGAATGAGGGGCAGAGCGGCTCAGTGTAGCAGTAATAAAAAGCTCAGTGTAAACTACTGCACATGCATTTGTTGTATCTCAAATGCTGTAACATTTTCTTAGTTTAAGGATAAATTCAAATATTCATATATTTTAAGATAAGCAAAATGAAAATAAAAATAACAATGAATTACAAATCCAGAATTCAAGAGATTGAAGGTATGGAAACTTTTTTGAATGAAACTATGACATTAATACTCTGCATTATAAACAAATTTCAAACAATATTATGCACTATAAACATTCATCAGACAGACAGACAGAGAGACTAGATAGATAGATAGAGCGATAAGACAAGATGATAGATAGATAGATAGATAGATAGATAGATAGATAGATAGATAGATAGATAGATAGATAGATAGATAGATAAGACAAGATGATAGATAGATAGATAGATAGATAGATAGATAGATAGATAGATAGATAGATAGATAGATAGATAGATAGATAGATAGATAGATAGAGCGATAAGACAAGATGATAGATAGATAGATAGATAGATAGATAGATAGATAGATAGATAGATAGATAGATAGATAAGACAAGATGATAGATAGATAGATAGATAGATAGATAGATAGATAGATAGATAGATAGATAGATAGATAGATAGATATGAAAAATAATAATAAATAAAAATAATAATAAATTACACAATCAAAACTACAAAATGAATACAAAAAAATTAAACTTAAAACTAAAGTACTTAAATAAGTACATTATAGACTAACTTCACACAATATTACACTACGAATATATATATATATATATATATATATATATATATTTTTCAATTAGTCTATAACATATTAAAAAATAAGTAAATAAATAGTTTAAATTTCCATAGTCTCAGTTTCTTGAATTTTGGTTTTGCAATTCAATTTTGTATTTTGAATTTATATATATATATATATATATATATATATATATATATATATATATATATATATTATTTTTTTTTTTTTTTGCATATCTTAAAAGATATATGTATATTTGATGTGTGTATATATTTTTTATATACAATATAAAAAAAAAATATATATATATATATATATATATATATATATAAAAATTTTATATTTTATATTTAGCCTATTATTGTATATTTTTGTATTGAACATTTATTATATTTTATATGTTTATATAAGATTGCGGGTTGGGAGTACAGCTAAGTAAATATAAATTAAATATCTATAGTGTGTAAATGTATTAAGACTTCAGGACAAGCAGCAGTTGTGTCTGGTGATTGACAGAAAGATGAAGACGAGTCTGTTTTCGGCATCAGCGAGCCTGGACCGATGACGCAGCACAGGCCGCTCCTCCAATAGCAGAAGAGACCGCAGCACTCACGCGCTACTTAAAGTGCAGCAGCTGAGCTGAGAGTGAAAGTGACAATTACTCACCCGAGGAAGAAGACGCTTATACTCACCTTCATCAGGAGTTTAGCAACATAGATGGCGGCTTCAAACAAGCAGCTGACGTCGTTTTTCATAGAGGACATTTTATCCTTAAAAGAGGGTAAAAAAGATGACTCCTGCACATCTGAGAGCGACAGAGCCGACAGCACAGACGGACGAACAGGTAAGAAGAGCATTTCTGAAGAAGTGCACTTAGTAAAGATTAAGCAGTGACATCATTTGCATCTCAAACTAGTAGCAGTTAGCTAGATAGGTATGAAGGTAGTTTAGGTAAACTGAATATGTATGCCTTACGAAAATTAACCATAGCCTATAGTAAAAGTGTATAACCATGTTTTTATTTTGTTTTTTTAGTAAAACCATGGTTAATTTTCGTAAGTTAGGCAGTTAGTTAAAAGTAGACCTGACATTATATCTGAACTCTGTCAGGTTTAGATATGTCCCGAGACCAGTTTTCCTGAGAGAAACTGTCCTTACCAAAATTAACCAGGGTGTTATTGTAGGAAAAGCATAGTAACGTTAACCATGTTTTTTTTTTTTGTTTTTTTTTTTTTTTAGCGTATTGATTACCATTTGTATGACCACAGTTTTACTACAAATACCATGGTTAAAGTGTGGTTAGTGCAGCAAAACCATGGTTGATTTGTGGTTACCATGATTTAACTACAGTAACCATGTTTTTTTTTTGTTTGTTTGTTTGTTTGTTTTTTTGTTTTTTGTAGTAAAACCATGGTTAATTTTCGTAGGGGATCTCTGTCAGGTTTAGATGTATTCTGAGACCCGTTTTCCTGTCAGAAACTGAGGTGAAACCGCTAAAAGTATCGTACTTACGTTCACAGACTCGGAGGACGTGTCGGTTTGTCGGAGTCCTGAGGATAAATCAGAGTCGTCCGCGGATTTGGCGGGAGGCGGGAAGAAGAAGCGGTCGCGCGCCGCGTTCACGCACCTGCAGGTGCTGGAGCTCGAGAAGAAGTTCAGCCGCCAGCGCTACCTGAGCGCGCCCGAGCGCGCGCACCTCGCGAGCGCGCTGCACCTCACAGAGACGCAG
Source organism: Spinibarbus caldwelli (assembly GCA_039654775.1). Lineage (NCBI taxonomy): Eukaryota > Metazoa > Chordata > Actinopteri > Cypriniformes > Cyprinidae > Spinibarbus > Spinibarbus caldwelli. Next base: position 7,396,533 of record CM077248.1, read on the forward strand.
GTGAAGATCTGGTTCCAGAACAGGAGATATAAAACCAAGCGGAGGCAGCTAACGACAGACTTTCAGAAACCAGACGCCACCGCTGTGGCTGCTACAGAGGAGGACTTCTTCAGAGCTTCGCTTTTAGCGGCGGTCTATAAATCATATCCATACCGGCCTTACGTGTATGATTTACACGGGCTGCGTGTGTGGAGACCAGCACTGTGATGATATTAGAGACATTAGCATGGACTTTCTCAGATTATTGTGAATAATATTCTTTATTATTATGGTGATTTTTTTTAAGTATTGTACAGCTTTGTATTCTGTGAAATAAAATATTTTTTTTGCAAAAGTGCATATGTGTGTGTTGCATCATGAGCTGCAGGCTCAAAGTATTGTGGTCACTCCAATGACATTTGTTTTTTTTTTTTTCAATCATCCCCACTTCATCTTTTTTTATTTAATTCATAAATTTAAGAAGTGCATGGACATATGAGCTTGTGCCGTCCACCGTGGACAGAAAGCCATATATCTTTACCTTTATCTTGCATTTATCTCACTTATGTTAACGTGAACTTGTGAAATGCATTTTTGCCTTATCTGGTTAAACTAAGCAAACTTCTGACCTTTTACTTTAAAACGAATGAGGAACTTAAAGAATATGGATCTAAGTGAACTGTAAGAAAAATAGTGCAACTAGCCTATATGCTATAATTTATTGGCATCCATTTTAGCCATTAATTCACCAAAATTTAACAATTTTAAAATTAATATATATTAATATATTAATTTTTAATAATAATTTATATTATTAATTTTAAATAATAGTTTATATATATATATATATATATATATATATATATATATATATATATATATATATATATTTTTTTTTTTTTTTTTTTAATTAGTTACAAATTTGAGTGTGTTGGAAGCTCATAGCCTACCCTACATGTCAGTAATATGGCCTTCGATGAGCTTAATTTAACATTTTTGTGTTCTCTGAAGTTGTCAATTGGATTTCAGTAAAAGTTTTCACACATGCATCATTATTCTTTCAAAATAATAGCACTTCCTAATTCCTAAAAGCTGTCCATTGTTTAACAAGGACTGCAATTATTCTTCAGCCTGAACACTTGCCACGTTCACAAGCCATGCCAGCTGATAAATCAAGAGAAGGATTCTCTTGTAAATCATGCGGGTTCGCTCAACATAGAAGTTTAACATTGCTACAAGAGATAGTGATCTCAAGCGCCCCTATCCTTCTTCCATTCAACTTAAATTGACTTCAGCAGAGCGATAGTTTACACCGCCTAGACCAGAGGTGGTCTGTTGTCTGAGGGATACAGGTAGGCTTCTCCTGGAAAGATGACACGATTTACCCTGTAAGAGATGTGGTCTAATCAGTGAGTCATGAAAACTCAAAAAAAAAAAAAAGAATAAATAAAGGATCGCTTTGCATGCTAAACTGATCAATTCTGAAATAATAACTGAACCATTTTATGGTTTACACACAAAATCCCCAAACTTCTGGGAATATCATGTTTTCAATCCTTCAGGAAGCAACTGCCGTGTAGGTCATCAATCACCTGTCTTTAAAAAGCTCTCAGGCATAACCAGACCTCTTTAGCTATTTCTACAAAGAAATGTCTCAGTAAGTATGTGGATTACATGAATAGCAGTAGGAAGTGTTTGTTACAGGGGTGTTAAAATGAGGCATGTATAAATATTTGGTAACACTTTTGTTTAGGGTCTCATTATTATGTAGTTGCTTATTAGCATGCATATTACTATCATATTGGCTGTTTTTAGTTCTTATAAAGCACATATTAATGCCTTATTCTGCATATTTTAGATCCCTTGATCTCTACCCAATACCTAAACTTAACAACTACCTTATTAACTATTAATAAGCAGCAAATTAGGAGTTTATTAAGAGAAAAGTTGTAGTTAATAGTTAGTTAATGGCAGTTGGTCCCCAAACTAAAGTGTGACCAAATATTTGTCTCCTGAACATCAAAAAACCTGAGTTTGGCCTAATACTTTTGAATATGATGCCATTTGAATGTAAACTTAAACACAGCCCTGTACATAAAATACAATTATATATATATATATATATATATATATATATATATATATATATATATATATATATATATAATTATACATTATATTATATTATATTACATGCTACACACACTCACTCACACAAATGTAATGATTACCTGGCTGTATGGCTATTTAACAGATATTCATGAGCATATAATATAATATAATATAATATAATTGTGCTCTTGTCTTACTGCATAACTTTACACTGATGTTGCTGCAAGAATGTTTATTTTAAGCAACCGTTCCCATTTGTTGCATGACTGGTGGAAATTATTTATTATTTCATCAGTCAGATGACAGAAATTCTTCACTTCCCAGTTGAAACGATTCAAACCAGTTTCAGCTATTATCTAAAACTCAAACCTGTCTATTGAAGTCTGACTTTGACATCAAACTCGTTCTGGATTTGGCCCCTTTCTTTCAATTGAAATTTTCAGATCCACCCAAGGAGGGCATATCCACCCACATATTTCTATCTCCACAACAATGTCATGCCACTTAATAATAGTAATCTGTGTGGTGACATTGTTTTGGTTTGTGAGATAAGCGCGGCCTGTGATACAGGGGTTCTCCTCCGTACAGAGTGCGGGTTCACCTAATGCCACCCACTTGGCTCGGCTCCAGAGAAACTCTGGAATTTTCAGCGTCTATCCATTTCTGTCTGTTCGTATCAATATCCTCACTTTACCAAAATATGTTCTCTGTTACACCCTAATTTACCCATCAAAGGCTACCTCTGATAGTGTACGCGTAAACACATGGGAATTCGTTGTGACGTCATGTGAAAACATGTATGGGATTGGCTTCAATGCCATTCTTGTTAAATATGTTAAATATGTTAGTCAATTGGCAGAGAGATTGAAATGTGCGCTGTTGTTATTATTGTCAACAGTGTAACAAGCGAACCTTTTTTAATTCTTGAAAAAACCCAACAATTGTGACTGACAGCTAAAGGGATAGCTCACTCAAAAAAGTAATTTCTGTCATTATTAAATCACCCTCACGTTGTTACAAACACGAATGACTTTTGTTTTTCTGTGGAATACAAAAGGAGTCTTCCTGCCTCTGCTTTCCTTATAAGGACATTTCAATGCTTCTGACTTCTGACAATCTCCAAAGAAATAAAATAAAATAAAAGTAGTAAAATAAAAAAAAATAGACAAGTGCTTTGGAAATTGAAAACGAATGAATGAATGAATGAATGAATGAAAGGTTTTAAAGAAGAAAAAATATATATATTCACTGATAATCTTCCTGCAGCTCTGAAATCTCATTCATGCAGAATTTGGTATTCCAGGTTTATCACCATTGATTCTTGCCTGTGTAGTATATCCAAACTGACGGCTAATTTATGTATGTGAATAAATTTAATGGATAATGAGGTTTGAAAGCTGGATGGGAATATTTTCAATGAATACTGAAATCAAATCACACTGAAACTCACACAAAAGACTTTAAAAGTCTTGGAATACAGATCAGGAGTCATATCACATATTACAGCTTTTTCATTTCTAAACAATAAATAAATAAAAAATTTAATTTAAATAAAAAAATAAAAAAGTAAATAAATAAAACACTGGGTTTGCCAGTGTAAATAATGACTTTGTGTGTGTGTGTGTGTGTGTGTGTGTGTGTGTGTGTGTGTGTGTGTACAACATCCAGGACCACAGTACCTGTACAGGCCTGTGTCACTCATGTCAAAGATAGCTGTTTTTCTCAGATGAACCTGCTGTCAAGCCACACCTTATTTATTCATTTTGTCTGCTTGTCAAAATGCATTATGTAAAATGTTCTTACCCAGTAATTGCTGAAGTACATGTCTACAGTACATAATTTATTGCCTTTCAACTTCTGCATGTTAATGACCGGTATTACTAGATTACTTAAGAGGAAATTGGAAACATTTATTTGAAGTCTTTGGTCTGCAAAACGCTTGCTTGTGCCGGTGGACTGTGGTGAACAAGAGATCTGAATTCTCGGCTCCGTTAAGTTTCTGAATCTCTACAGGTGGAGGTCAAAGTGGGTGGAGCTGCTGACCCCCAGGTGTGACGGAGAACGAACAAAGCTCTCGATCATGACTCAGTCACCTCATCTAACACCTGCCAATCAAACTAGACTGCACTCTCACGCAAGTACGGGTGGAGTTAACTGTTAGACAAAACTTACTGCAGAATATATACTGCTCCATACTGAGCATTAAACAGCCTTGGCTATGAGACAGTTTTCACTTCTGAGGTGGTGAATTTGGTACTATGTTTTTGAAAGAAGTCTCTTTTGCTTACCAAGGCTGATTTTATTTGATTAAAAATACAGTAAAACAGTATCATTGTGAAATATTATTACAATGTAAAATAACTTCTTTCTATGTTAATATATTTTACACCGTAATTTATTCCTGTGATTTAAAGCTGAATTTTCAGCATCATTACTCCAGTCTTCAGTGTCCCATGATCCTTCAGAAATCATTCTAATATACTGATTTGCTGCTCAAGAAAGATTTCTTATCATTATCAATGTTGAAAACAATTGTGCTGCTTAATATTTTTGTATTAAGCATCCTATGATGACTAAAAAGATCGAAAGACCAGCACTTATTTAAAAATTCTATTTTTTTTTTCATGTTAAAGCCTGACACAGTGACTCATTATTAGATAAATTATGATCATAAGAAGGAAAATAAATTAATTCATGTTAAATACAAGATATCAAATAACAAACATACTTTCAATCTCAACACTGGATATTAACACGGAAGAAGGAGTGTCTTTTCAGAAAGTATCTCAGTAATGCCACAAACTGTGCTTAAAATAGCCTGCAATCAAAAGTTTGAAAATGAAATATTTCTTAGCAAATTCTCAAAAATGATCTGCGCTTCAAATCAGCTATTTCAACATTGAAATAGCTGCGTTTTGGGTGTTCAGCAATACACAATAAAGTGCTATATAAATGCATCATTCATTCATTTTATAGCTCTATGCATGTACTGTATGCCAACAATTGGCCATTTTCATTTTAGGAGAAACATCTGAGACAAAGTATTTTTATGTTGCTTAAAAGAACTGCATTCTTCACATGCACGTCTCTTGAGCTATGAATGAGAAACATTTTAGTAATTTTCCTCTGAACAGCTGCCATTGTACTGTTTCATGTGGCATTAAACTGAAATTAATTTTCAAGAAAAGTGGCTGTATCAAATTCTTGACAGTTTATGACTAGTTGACTGACTTCCAAAACACTGCCTAAGCCATCTCACATTTCACATTTTTTCATCCAAACCATTACTCAATGACAACATTTCAGATCATTTCCCCTGATCTCTCCTCAGTGTGGTGGTTCTCTAAGCAACGGCCTTTGGGAGGAAGATGCTGTAGTCTGCGTTTAGGGGTAAACAGGATTATAACCTTTGGGTCCAACTGATCCAGTGTCTCAGCCACTTTGGCTCCATCATTAAAGGATTAGAAGTGTTGGAAACCCTGATAAAGAAGGTTCACCTCCTTCACTGTCTAGCACAGGTTTACACGCAGCCATTATCAGCCGAGTGACAGTGCTTCTGGAGGGAGGGTGGCCTTCTCTGAGTGCGGATTAAGACATGTTGTTGTTTCCGTTATTCACATCCGTAACATCTGCGGGTTCAAACCCTGAGTAATGTCTATTTGCAATACAATTAGAGACGAAGATAAAAATCTCTGGCAAAATGGCAGATCTTGTAGTAATGCCAGCTTTGAAAAGCACAAATGTCCATGAAACTGAGAATGGTCAAGCTTATATAATAGTATGCAAATATTTTATGTATATTATATTATATTATATAATATTAATATTTTAAGGATAGAAAAATACATTATGTATATATATATATATATATATATATATATATATATATGTGTGTGTGTATGTGTGCGTGCGTGTGTGTGTGTGAGTGTGTGTGTGTGTGTGTGTGTGTGTGTGTGTGTGTATGTATAAATTACAATAAGGTAATTGTAAGGTATACTACAATAAGGTCCCATTACTTAACATTAGTCAATGCATTAACTAACAATGAGCAATACAGTCTTGTAACAGTATTTGTTAATCTTTGTTAATGTTAGTTAATAAAAATACAACCAGTCATTTTTAGTTAATGTCAGCTCAGGTCCATTAAATAATATAACTTTTAATGCATTGGAAAATGTTGACATCAACATTAACATGTTTTTTTTTTTCTTTTTTTTTTATTATTAGTTCAAGTTAGCAAGCACACACACACACACACACACACACACACAAACACACACATTATCAAAAACTGTTGAAAAGTCTTGTGCAGCTTAATTTTTATTTATTTATTTATTTTTTTTTATGTGGAATCCATAATACGTTTTTCTGAATTCTTTGATGAATCGAAAGGTCAAAATAACAGCATTTATTTATTTATGTGGAAACCATAATCTTTTTTATTTTTTATTTATTCTTTAATGAATCAAAAGGTCAAAAGAACAACGTTTATTTGTTTGTTTATTCATTCATTTATTTTATTAATTTTTTGGTAATATACGTCTTTACTGTCACTCCTTTTGAATTTAATGCAGAATAATTATAAATAATTATAAATTATAAAGTTTATAAAATTATTAATTTTAATTATACTTTTAACTGATTATATATGAATTATAATTATTATTAAATCTTCTGTGTTTAGGCTGTCTGAAGAATTGTTTCTGTCTTTTCATGTAAATCCAGAGTGACTCTCTGTGTGGGTCATGTATTCTGTTGTTGAACTCCACACTGGTACAAAAATACACTTCCTGCTGACTCTCTAAAGCATGTAAAACAAATTTCTAAAAACAAACATTTTTGTAAAGAATCTATTATTGGTCAGTGATCAGCAAATAAGTGATCCACTTCCTCTGTAGGAATGATCTAGGGTTTTGTGTGTTTTGTAACAGCACTGGCATGTTGAGTCTAACAGATGAAGACAGAAACCTGTAAACAAGCTGATAAGGGTCAGCGGTGTAAGGTCTGCTTATGGGAAATACAGGTTTTTAAACAGGGTGTCAGGCCAGCATTCAATGAACAAACCATTGCAATTTTCTCTGAAAGAGGAACTTTTCTTAGATTGATGGCTAATTGTATTATTGATGGATATTTCTCATCTGATTTCAGATACTCAGCATTCTATTGATTGTCTTGTTCTTCACTCACACCCTCAAAGACACTGAAGAAACATGTCACATGACCAGAATATTTCGATGAGCCTCATTGTTGTTCTACTTTGCTTTTAGCACACACACCCTCTGTAAAAACACTGCAGCAGATCAGAGCAGCAGGGCATCCTCACCTCTAATGAAGCTCTATTCAGTGATTGGGTGAGGTTGTCATTCTTTCTAGTTATGATTATTAGATATCGTTCCAGGGAACCACACCTGACCTGACTATTAACATTGCGAACATGCCCATTATCACCTGTTCTGATGGGGAAAATATGATGCTTTTTTGAGTGTTAGAAAGTCAAGTTTGCTTGAAGCACATGCTTGACAGAAGTGCCTGATGATGACCTCCTGTATCTGGCCATCTCTGCTTCATGAATAAGCCTATGCAGAACTCAGCACTAGGGGGTTTCCAAGGGTGTTCTGGGTGGTTTCTAAGGGGTTCTTAGGGTGTCCTAGGTAGTTGCTTAGGTGAATGCTTTCTGGCACCTTCTAGGGTGTTCTGAGTAGTTGCTTTTGGGTTTCTATTGTGTTCTGTGTGGTTTCTAAGGGGTTCTTAGGGTGTTCTGGATGGTTGCTTACTGGCACTTTCTAGAGTGTTATAGGTGGTTGCTAGGGGGTTCCTTCTAGGGTGTTCTGAATTGTTGCTAAGGGAGTTTCTAGCTGGTTTAAGTAAGTTCGTTTACCCACCCTCATGTTGTTCCAAACCCATTTTGAATAAATTTCTTCCATCTTCAGACAAATGTATATATTTTTGATATTCTTTCATCAGTCTTTATTTTCAAGCTTCAAAAAGTTCTTAGTTTAGGCTTTGACACATAATAAAAAACCCTCAGCTCAAGCTTCTCAGTTAATGTTTGTGTCTTCTTTGGAAGAGTTGAATGAAACCACTTTATTCATAAGGATAAACAGTCATTATGTACATCTTGAAGCTAAATTTTGATTGTTTAGACTTTCAATTGAAAAACAAATGGTGAGAGAGTATTAAAAATATCTTAATTTTTGTTCCAAAGATGAACAAGATTTGTATGTGTTTGGTATGACATGATAGCGGGTAAATGATGGTAATTTTCATTTTGAAGTGAACTGTCCCTTTAAAGGGATAGTTCACCCAAAAAATGAGAATTCAGTCATTAATTACTCGCCCTCATGTCGTTCCAAACCTGTAAGACCTTCGTTCATCTTCGGAACACAAATTAAGAGCTCTCTAACCCTCCATAGACAGCAATGCAGCTGAAATGTTCCCAGACCCAGAAACGTAGTAAGGACATCGTTAAAACAGTCCATGTGACATCAATGGTTCAACCACAATTTTGCAAAGCTACGAGAATACTTTTTGTGTGCAAAAAAAACAAAAATAATGACTTTATTCAACAGTTCTTCTCCTCCAAATCACACCTTCCAACATTATCAAGAGTACCTCTGCATGTAATCAGTGCATGCGCTGAGCCTTGTTTACGTGCAGAGGAACGCACACGCATGCGTTGTGATACTCTCCATAATGGTGCCCTAGGGTGACTCGGAGAAGAATTATTGAAAAAAGTCATTATTTTTGTTCTCTTTGCGCACAAAAAGTATTCTTGTAGCTTCAAAAAAAATTGCAGTTGAGCCACTGATGTCACATGTATTGTTTTAACGATGTCCTTTCTACATTTCTGGGTTTGGGAACATTTCAGTTGCGTTGCTGTCTATGGAGGGTCAGAAAGCTCTCAGATTTCATCAAAAATATCTTAATTTGTGCTCCGAAGATGAATGAAGGTCTTACGGGTTTGGAATGACATTGAGTGTGAGTAATTAATGACATAATTTTCATGTTTGGGTGAACTATCAACAACTCTGGAAGTTATGATGTGAAAATTAAAGTACTTCAGGGTTTTAAATGGGCACATACATTATTGAATAAACACTTCCCCGATCTTTCACACCTTTATTGTTATTTATGAAAATTTAAATATGATGTATGCTTTGTTTAAATATGATATTTGGTGACATACACTAACAAAACTTTTTACTGCATTTAGAAAAAGGGAGCCTGATCAGGTGCTGAAGGCGGCTGTCACCATCTTTGGTGTTAAGGAAGAAGAGGCAACATTGTCTTAAAACCCATCGGATGTTTTGATTGTATTTGAAGATGATGTCTGCCAAGTCTTGGGTCAGTGTACAGGAGCTTTTTTGCACTAAAGTATTCCAGTAGTGACACTACACAAGCTACTTAAAGTTTGTATATAAGTGCTGTTAATCTTGTGGAAAGCCTTTTTTTGTTTGTTTTTTTACATAAAAATTATCTACTGTGTTTCATATTATTTTGCAGTTATTTATTATTAGTAGTATTATTATTCATTATATTTAACATTTACAATGGATTTTGTTAAACATTTCCTTGTTTGTGTGGTCTTTACTTTGGTGAAAATTCAGAAATAGCTTAAATGTTTTATTTTTAAATATACAGCCCACTGATTTTGTTTTATGCTTGAAAACATTTGTTGTATTTCAATAAATACTTGAGAAAACACTCCTGTTCTGTCATGATTTCTTTGTACCAGTGTTTTTGCTTAGTCTTATGTAACTTTATTGTTTTGAGTTTGATGAACTTAAACCATTTAAGGCAATCGGTTTCCTCAAACCATTTAAGTAGCTTGTTAGTAGTTAAGTAGTTGTTATAACTTAGTTAGAATGAGTTACCCGAATAAACTGACTGAGTGGAATAAACTTAAAACGTTTAAGTTGAGTTTACTCTAATAATTGATTACGCCAACACTAAAAAAAAATAATGTAACTCAATGTAAATGAGTTTATAATACTCATATTTATTGGTTTTAAAACTTAAATGGTTTAAGGCAATCGGTTTCCTCAAACGGTTTGAGTTACCATAACCTGTTGGGTTTTACAGTGTAGGTTTAGGGGCAGGGGTTGGGTTACGTGCTCATAAATGTGTAAATAATGTAATATAAATAAAACTGTTTTGACTGTTTACATTGAAAAATCACGCCCCTACATATATGCAATAATGGCAATGTTATTACCTAATATATCATTTAATTATGACGATAAAATTCCCAGTATTGCGTCGGCATATTGACGCTAAGGGTTTCCTATTTAAAACAAGGGAGGACCCTTCACGTCGAAAAGTGACGCTAAAGGGGTACCTTGAGCATCAAAAAGCGACGCCAAAACGGTCCTGACCAAGCTGAGTTGAGATGAGACTGTGTTGTTAAAATAGTCCATGTGACATCAGTGGTTCAACTGTAATTTTATGAAGCTACTAGAATACTTTTTGTGTGCAAAAATACAAAATTCAACAAAGTCACCCTTTGCCTCCATTATGGAGAGTATCACAAAGCATGCGTGTACTTTGATCTGCACATAAACAATGTATGCGCGTGCTTTGATCTGCACATAAACAATGTATGCGCGTGCTTTGATCTGCACATAAACAATGTATGCGAGTGCTTTGATCTGCACATAAACAAGGCGCAGCACATGCATGTTCTACAACAGCAGCACCACGCGCATGCATTGTTTACTTGCAGGAAAGCACACGCATGCATCGTGATACTCTTCAAAATGGCGCCTAGGGTGACTTGGGGGATAAGAATTTTTGAATAAAGTCGTTATTTTTGGTTTTTTGCACAAAAAAGTTTTCTGGTAGCTTCATAAAATCACAGTTGAATCAGTGATGTCACATGAACTGTTTTACTGATGTCCTTACTACCTTTCTGTGTTTTGACCGTTGTAGGACCCTTGCTGTCTATGGAGGGTAAGAAAGCTCTTGGATTTCATCAAAAATATCTTAATTTGTGTTCCGAATATGAACAAAGGTCTTGCAGGTTTGGAAAGACATTATGGTGAGTAATTAATAACAGAATTTTCATTTTGGTTAACTATCCCTTTAATATAGACTTGGTCTAATTGTAGTGTTCAATTAAACCACGTTAAAACTATTATTATAGTATTGTGTATTTATTTTTCATTTAATATAAGTTCTGAACAGAACTTTGTGATATTTCAAATCATACTGAAATACTTTAGCTGCAAATTTTGAGCGAAGGTGGAGCAGTGTTTCTGATCAGTTGAGCGAGGAGTGGAGCGACGAGCGGGAAATGGTGAACCTGGAACAGAGTGATAGACCTTTTTCACATTTCCAGGTTTCTCAGCAGCGGAAGTCGTCATGGGTAAACTTCGAGAGCAGTGAATGGGAGAGTACCTCAAATATATATTTTTTTGCATTCCCATTTGCTCAAATAGCTAAAGAAAAACTCCACAATAGTGTTTGCACGACTTTTAAAAAAAGGAGGAAAATTGAGAGAGACTGATAAAGGCAGTCAGAAGAGAAAACAATATCAAATTTACTATCCCTCCCATGGACGCTGCATTTGAAACACCCTCGCATTAGCGTTAACTTTTTTAATTTGATGCAAAGGTGATATAATACAAAGTATAGTTTTACAAATATACATGCAATTTAAAAAAAAAAACCATCAAAATATAAACACTTTTGAGGTGCTGATGACCGTTAAAACATGTCATCACAGTCTTGTGAAAAGGGTCCATTGTTGAATGCCGCTCACATACTCTGGCTGGTATACTTGGGTGGCCAGCTGTTCTCCCAGCCAGTTGAAAAATGCCCAAAACCCCTTTAAAACCACTCTACAAAGCCAGTTTACAAAGTGAAATATATAACAGCTTGTTCAAATTCCTAACTCGAAATAGTATGAGCGAAAGTAGTAGAGTTGCTCGCATTAGCAAATACCAAAACTAACTTCCCATTACGCTCTATTTTCAGTTGCATTTTTTTTTTTTTTTTTTTTTTTTTTTTTTTATCATTTTGACCAAGCAAGGGGTGATGATTGAGAAAATGATGTTTATCTCAACAAAGACACTATCAGGTGAGACCTTCATAGCCTACGTGGAAGACTTCCCCTTTGTAACACATGCTTCATGAACCCTAAACTATGACTGCGATACTGTTTTAAAAAAATTATCTTTCTTTGTTCGCTAAGAAGGCTTGTGTACAATGAACGCATTAGCGTATTACCAAGCATGAGGAGTGAGCGCATGTTTGTATCATTCTTCAGCTTCTGTCAAAACGAATGGATAGACTTCTAGCTGTGCTGCTGCTTCGTACTGATAAAAGATACTTTACAGCCTGCCCACGAGTCTGTGTTTAAATGTCTGAGTATGAGACTATGAGGTGTGTGATTGTATGCGCTCCGACTGACCCTCTCAGGAAAGAACAGTCACAGGATCACACCAGCCCTGACCTTTGACCCCATCAGGAGTGACCAATCATGCCCAGGCAGGGTCAGAGAGCTGGGTGAACACAGACGTGGCTATCTGACTGTCGACGTTATCATGACTGATTCACGTATTGCTCTACCCAGCAGCCCTGTTACAGGCCATTTAGCAGTGTGGAACAGACATGAGTATTTATCAGATGCATGACCGATACGGACACTCACCAGGATGTTTAATGGGATCATATGATTCGAGTTCAAGTTTTCCTTTCTCTTTGGAGTGTTACAAGCTGTTTGTGCATAGATAAGATCCTTGAAGTTGCAAAGACTAAAGTCTCAAAACCAAAGAGATATTCTTTATAAAAGTTAAGACTCAACCACGCCCCCCTAAAACGACTGATTCAAACACGCCCCCACATGTCTACGTCACGATGTGGGGAGATTTGCAAAACACCACCCAAATGTTTACGCAAAGAAAGAAGGCGGAACTATTATTCTCGTTGTAGTATTGTTGCTGCCACCGGCGCCATGTTGTGGAGACGCTGTGTTTCATTGTGAAAGCGAAACTACTTTGGGCTTCCAAAAGAGGACACAACTAGAAATCAGTGGTTAAGTTGTATTTACAACACTGTTCCAGAACAGTTCAACCCAAATATTCGAGTGTGTGCATCGCATTTTAACGGAGGACTATTGCCTGAACCTGGGAGTAGCCTGCCAGCTGTGCTCAAAGACTGTTTCTATAAAGTGAGGCAATTCCAACTTTGCAAGGACAGTCTGGTGCTTCTGACTCACAGCCTGTAAGTATGTTTTCATATTTAAAGAATTTGCCACTGACGATTCAAACACGAGTTTTGAGCAGTGTGGAGTAGTGCTTGTTGTTTGTCGATTCTCCTATCACAAATGCAGACATGCAACGATGCAACGCAATGCGTAAAAAGACAGTATAAGTCATTATAATCAGTAATTATATCCCCACTGGATGCAACAAATGCCTCGTTTGTAATAGGTTTTATTGCTTTTGTGTCATCGCGCTGGGACACGGTATCACAATACGGTGAGGGGCGTAACATTTCCGTCTCACGCTTGAGGTATTCGGCCAATCGCAAGGTACTGGATAGCTGGCCAATCAGAGCACGCCTCGCTTCTCAGAATGATGAACTTTGTAAAAATCGATGCGTTTCAGAAAGACGGGGCATAGAGGAGCAACAATAATGTACAGTATGTGTAAAATAATGTGTTTTTTAAACCTTAAACCGCATAAACACATTGCATTAAATGTTATTTTTAGCAATGTCATATGACCCCTTTAAGTAGAAGAGATTCCAGTTATTATTATTATCTTACCTCAGTAGTGGCTTCTTTGAATCATTTTACATTTTATGCTATGACAACTACATTGGCAGATGTTTCTATTTATTTTATTCAATAACACTGGCTAATGAACCTTCATGCTTTTCAAGCGAATTCATACGAAATCACCACATTGCAAAACAGTTACAGTTTCTGAGACTGGGTTGGTTATTCTGAATGTTACACAACTACCTGTATGTTGTGAAAAACTCTTCAGAGCAAAGATCCAGAGTTGATTTCCCTTGAATTTATAGATTAAAAATCAGTTAATTTGAGTTTAACTTTTAAATTAGACATTTAAATTCTTTAACAACAGAATATGGTGGATAGTTCACTCAGAAGTGAGCATTCATTTGTCATCTGTTCCCTCTCATGTCTTTTCATTCTTCCATGGAACACAAAAGCAGATATTTATACTGAATGTTAGCTCCTCTTTTCCATAATATAAACTACTTTTATGATGTTTGTATGATTTGTTTTCGTTCATTTTGGAGCATGATAGACCCTGGTGCTCATATTCTTTTAACCTTTTCTTGATTGTGAGAAATTAGTGCACTTCATTGTATTGCATGTGCATTTGTAGTGTACCAAAATCTTAAAAGTATATAAAAAACACTACTTGCAGATAATTACATAATATTGATAAAAGGCCACTTAAGTGAACTTAAAAGAGAGACACGTTCATGATTATGTTTCTAACACATTTAAATACACTTTGAAAAGTGCACTTTGTAATTAGGCTATATCAAATAATTACTTTCAAGTACATTTAAATTGTTATATCTTTTGTCATGATTTATAGAAGTACACAAATTTTGATGTGTTGACTAACATACTAAAGCACTTGTAAAGTACTCGAATATCATTTTAACATTTTATCATTTTAAGTACATTTAAAATTAATATATTTTAGATGTACTAAATTGCAGCTTCGTCATTACAAATGTGCAATTATACATAAATACATGACATACAATTTTCAAATAAAATGACATTAAGTCTTATCTTAGTTATCAAAAATGCTTGTCAGCATTCAGCAGTTCACTTTAACCCCATTTAAAAGATAATAGAAGTAACCATGAAATTACAAATAAAAATGTATGTTCAAGCACTCCTAATTCAACTAATTGCACTTAATATAAATTTCAACTATAATACATTTTCATTTAATTGTAAATAACATCCAATTAAGTATCCGAAAACATGACAATCATTTCACTTCATTTCACTTAGTGTAATTGTTTTTTTACATTATATTTTCATTAGAAAACTTAATTAAAAAGTTACTATCACCTGGACTTAATTAAAAGTTACTATCATCTGGAGTAAATACCACATTGTTATTTTTAATAATATAAACATTAACAAATAATATTATTTTGAAATGCAATGTAGACCACGTATACTCAGTATACTGGACTTAAAAAAAATATCTACCATTTCTTTTTCATATTTTATAAGAGTAACATTCTCTAATGGCAAATGTAAAAAAAAAAAAAAGAAAAAAAAATATAAAAAGAAAAATTCCAGATAAAAATGTGGGCTCAAGAAAAAAATAAAAAAATAAAAATATATATATATATATATATATATATATATATATATATATATATATATTTAAAGCAAATACTTTATGTTCAATGCATTGCAGCATTCAGAAGTTGACCTGCCAGTTGTTGCCTAACACGATGAAAATCTATTTTCTATTGCAAAAATTGTGTTTTGCTTGTGGAGATTGATGTCATCAGATTAGACGAGCTGTCATTGCTCTTCTCACACCTGTTGTTCAAAGTGGGATATGTGCTTTTGAAACTATAATGAGCACTCAAACTACTCCCTGAATATCTTTCACTCCACCCTTTTCTGTGTATTTAGATGTACGTAAGCCAAAATGCTTTATTGATGAGCACACTTAAACGCTGATCTGGCCCAACCAACCAACACACACACACACACACACACACAAAGAATAACAACAGAGAAGTACATGAGAACACTCATTGTCTTGTAAACTGACTGAAGGAGCGTCGTCCTCAAACACGTTGTCAAACTGGCTCTTCAAAATACAGAGTCAGATCAGTGATTTATTAGACACTACTCAGAAGTGGATACAAGTCAGAAGCAATATGAAAGTGCAATACTGTTTGACTTGAACAGGGTAAGCTGTGCCAGTTTTCACTTAAAGCTGCTTACAGGCAAGGAGAGAAGAGCTAAATTTAATACTCAGAATTATTTATACTTTTGAAAATAAAAAAAAAGCATCTGTAACAAGGGGCTATAAAAATATGACTTACAAAGTGACAGCTTGCCCCACATTCCAAGGTATAAGTTCAAGTTGTTGGTAAATATGTAAAAGGTTCAGTGATTTCAAATAAAAGAACATAAACGAGTGGGGGGAAAACATAAAAACGTTTAGCCTATTAATGCACAATTCCATTTCTAAGTTTTATTCTTGTTTATTTGTTTTGTTTGTTTTCAGATCCATAAACCAGCTATGAAAAGGTTTAAGAATTGTATCGAAACTTTGAATGTATCCAATGATTTTTTAACATTGTAATATTATTTCCTGCATTTGCTGGCAAATCTGTATTAGTAAAGCTAAGCATTTTCAGAGCTGACTAATTTAAACGCCTCTGATTGGCCAATGCATTCCTAAGTTCAACAGAAACGCGTGTGATTGGCTATAAGGCTCAATGCAGCAAAAAAGAAAAGAAAAAAAGGCAGCACATAAAAAGCAATCTGATGCAGTCTGAGAGAATCTAAATTTCTGCCCCTTTGTCTTGAATTTGTGGTGCATTTTGTTCATTTTGGTGGCATTTTTGGCCTGTTTGCCTATATAAACAAATATTGATATCTAAATCTAAATACAATATAATAAATATAAACATTCTTAAATCAAAATAAATTTACTTAAGAAGGAAAATTTCTTAAGCTATTAAGTCTGGTTTTCTAAAAAAAAAAAAGAAAAAAAAAAGTCTGAATTACCTATGTATATGCTTTAAAACATTTCAGAGTGGCAAGAAAAATAATCTTATTTTTTGTTTAAAATAAGTTTATTTTCCTACCCTATTGACAGATATTAGTTTTAAGTATAAAATCGCTTAATTTCAATAAGCCTATCAGAAAACCAGACTTAATATCTAAAGTTATTTTGCTTCTCATGTAAATTTTTCTTGATTTAAGAATGTATATATATATGTATCTGGAAAACAAGACAAAAATACTGAAGAATATTACTTTTTTGCTGTGTATATCTCTCTAAAGCTCTTTTTAAAATGAATTTAACATGAAGTTAATTTTGTCTGTGGGAACCCTAAATTCTATCCATATCGTGATGATCTGATTGGCTCTTAAGATTGAGTGCACAGTGTGGTTGTAAGACCATTATGACCTCCATTGAGGCTTGGCAAAACAAACAGAATCTCCTCCGCTGCAGTGGTGGGCACGTTCACCTCCTCCACAAAGAGAGCCATTGTCAGCGCTGCAATATGCCGTGACAAATTTGCCCAAACTGATAAGACAATGCTCAACAGCACATCCTCATGATTCGCAAAGTCGGCCACAGAAACAGATTCTAACTATTACAGTCCTATCTGAGCTGAAACCATAACGGTTTCACAGAGTATAGTGGTAGAGTCAGATCTTAACTTTAGACTTAGGATGTTTCTGTAATACGGCCCCATATGAGACTAAAACCTCAGAAAAGGATGTACAGATGACTCATGATTTTGATGGATGGAGAATAATATGTGTCTCCTGCATGTATTTGTTCTGTTAGGGAATGAACAAACACTTAAGACCTGGACCCTTGACCTGCTTTATCTGTGATGTAGGATAAGCGTGTGCAGATGAAGCGATTGGGACGGTTATGAGGACATTTCAGCACAGGATGATGAAGGACCATCTTTTTATGCCTCCCAGATAAACAACCATCTCAGACAAGAGCAAACAAAAACGGCAAACAAGGCCGAGCGGTGTGTGGGGAGTGTGTACGTGTCCTCAGACATGTTGTGTCACAATTGGAGAACAGAGGACGTTGTTTTCTCTGCAGGACTGATCAAGAGCGGCTGCTGGAGAGATGACTGAGATTTTCTGTCCATCATGACCTCTCAGGCTTTCATCAGGTGACTAATAACAAATGACAATGTATTAAATGGCCAAGACCTTTAAAAAAAACAGCAAAAACACTTTTGCATATTTATTTCTTATTCAAGTCTGTATGGCCTAAAGTATCTAAAGACACGGATACATGACTTCATGCCACATTATCATGGGATTAAAAGCATATTTATCTAACTTTATTATTTTCTGACTTTATAAGTGAACCTCATGGAAGCCTGTTTAAAAGGCAAAAAGGTACATTTAAAAAATTTAAAAAGTTACAAAATCACAATGCCAATATATAAAGTCACATATTGAGCACTAAAGCCACACTTGGAAGATCCAGTATAAAGACATTTCTTTTTTTTTGTTTGTTTATTTTTAAGAATATAAAATTTGTTTTTGGAAGAAAAAAAAAAAAAAACTAATTTTATTTTTGTTTCTCATTTTTGTTTACTCTAAGTTAAAGTACTAAAATAAACTAAAACTAAGTATTTCCAAAATAATAATAGAATAATTTATTATAGTTTAATAGTACATTAGACGTGTCAAACATTGTTTGATTGTATTTAATCTTAAAAAAAAACTTATACAAACCAGATTTAAACTGTTATCCTTATTTGACTCTCATAATACTCAAAAACACAGTCCCTGTTGTAATAGAAATCATGTTCTCTGGACAACAGCGCCCTCTTCAGACAACAGAGAGGGGCCCTCGATCGATGCCTCAGTAACACACGTTTATAATAGTGACATATGATTTTATGTCTGTATTTATATTATTAAAAGCCCAATTACAACAATGTCTATTTTCTATTGCAGTGGTCTGGTTTTTCTTTTTTTTTTTTTTTTTTTAAATAAACATCTACCCTAGTTCTAATCAAACCCCACTCAAATTGCAATAAATTTAACTGGAAATATAAACTAGAATTAATTGGAATTCTGTCCTACAAATAAAAATTTCAAACATTTTATAAAACCTGTTAGATAAAGTGAACAAAACCACTCTGACAAACATTCAGGCAAAATTCAGTCAACTATATAATTAGATTTACGGTCTTCTCAGAATAGGTTGAAACATTGTGTCAACTTATTCAAAAATGGTATTCAATACTTGTCACCTTGCCATTTTAATTGATGAATTTTAATTCATAATGGTTTTTCTGTTTACATTTAAAGAGTTTAAAATTTTTAAATAAAACAATATTTATATACTATAGGGAGTATTTCAAATCTCAAAACAAGTGTTTTTGATACAGCAATAAACAGCAGGTTCCTACAGTTTATTAATTTAACTGAATGAAACTGACATTATTTCTGAAGTTAATTATTCTTTTTTGTTTATTTTGAGGCCATAAAATGAGCCTTATAATCACTTCCGCTGAGTATGCATTCATGACAAACATCCATGCAACGACCCAAACATACTAAATAAGAGGCGTGTCATTTGATCATTGTGCATTTTATTTCAGCTCCAGTGTTTCAAACTGTAGCAGCATTTCCATCAATCAGTTTTAGAGTCTACATTTTACATTTTCATTGCAGTAAAAAACAAAACATAACTTGCGTACACTAAATGGCACTATTTTTCATTTCAAAATCTTCCCACTTCTTCTACACTGTGCGCACAGAGCGGCCAAGACATGAATTGGTTCAAGACGCATATTTAGAAGAGTAACACTGCAGCACTTCACTGCAATGGGCAAATATCAGAATAAGACATTGATAAATCTGTTTCATGTTTTCTCAGAGCGTGGTACGTAGTGATGATCAGACAAGATAAATATACACAGAGTGACCGGAATGTTGTTAATATTGGACCCAAAAGCAAAACCTTTAAAAACATACACAATTTAAAATGGTTTCAAATACAATGTGTATTTTAAAACAGCTAGTTTTGCAGAGCAAGTACAGATAAGAAGCATTTAAAAATGCTGGACCCAGAGAAAGCAAACCCATGGGGTTTCCACCGTACAACACGGAGCCAAGGGATAACAGAAATCTGTCCTTAGTCAATCAAATCAAATAAAAATCTGCCCCTCGTGAGAAATATCACCACATCCATCATCTCAGTTGAATCCTAAAAAAGAAAAACCTAAAACACATCGCTATACAAATCTCAATAAGTCAAACGTTAACATCATTGTTCCCCAATCCGAAAGGTCAAATGTGTAAATTAGTGATAAGCTATACTATAATGGTAGTGAGTGAATAAGTGAATAAGATGCTAGTTGAAAAGAACAAAACCAAAAAACCAAAAAAAAAAAAAGAAAAAAAAAGTGGGCTGGAAACACACAGCAAATCAAATACTAAACAAATAAGCATTTAATCAGAAGGCAAATAAACAAAAACCTCACTGGACTGGCATTAAGAATGTCCAAACCTTCTGAGATGAAATAAACAGAAGGCTGAGGACAAAAGTCCAAGGGAACAGGAAGCGAGAGAGGACACAGGAAAGGCACAGACCAAACAGAACAGCTAGAGCTGAACCGGTCAGCTCAGTAAAAGCAGAACCCAGTGCTGTCAAACGATTAAATGCATCCAAAATAAAAGTATTTGTTTACATAATGTGTGTGTGTGCTGTGTATATATATAAAGACACATGTATAGATTAAAGAAAATGTTATGTTTATATATTAAATATTTATATATAAATTAAATTATGAATATAAATAAGTAAATATTTTCTAAATATATACTGTATGTGTGTGTATTTATATATACGTAAATATAGGCTACACATGTAAACAAAAACTATTTTGGATGTGATTAATCGTTTGACAGCACTATGAAAACTCTCTCTCACACCGTCTATTACTGGAAAACAAGGCAAGCTTTCTTCTGAATGGGCGACTGAATCTAGAGATTCACAGAGAGGCAGAACACAAAGGATGAATCAGCTGCATATTCACAAACAGCTCAGAAACAGAATAAATCTGCTCCCAGACTGAAATAGATTGTCACAGCTATGAAACCTATCTACTTCATTAAGGAATAAAGATTTCATTCTGGGTTGGGGATTTGAGCTGCACGCTCTCAATTCTTTGGGTTTTAACAAGCAGAAAAACTTCTAGAGCTGCAAAACCCACTGCATAGATCACATCTCATAATTATGTCACAGGCTTGACTGGTAATATCATCGTTGACAACTACGTCCTTAAACAACAAAAGAAAAAAAAAAAAAAAAAAAAAAAAAAAAAAAAAAAAAACTCATTTAGAAATCCTAAGCGCTTTAGTGTACTGAAATCAGGCAGTTTGATTAACTTAGCATCCAATTCTTTGGAAATCAAATTTCAATAATAGATTAGTCCATCTTATTAAAAAAAAAAAAAAAAAAAAAAGTGTCAAATATTTGGAGTTTTCATAGCACAAGTAATCTAGTCTCGAACTTTCGTCAGAGTTTCTGAAATTTAATTGAACATGAATAAAAATGAGGCTGCGTTTGTTCATTGTAGTACAAATTCCAGAGGCCAAAACCTCAGAAAACTTGAGATGTTAATACTGAACCTATTGAACTTCCATTCCTCACAGCCACGCTTTTATTTAAGTCAAATTAAATATGCCATCTTCCCTGACTGAGATCAATATGCATTAATATTTTCTTGATAAAACACATCAAGGTTAAAAAAAATAAATAAATAAACAGTGAATCTAAATTGAAATAGAACAAAAAATGCAAAGCTTGAAGCTCAGGCAGATTTCATAGATGATTAGGCAATAATAATAATAATAATAATAATAATAATAATAATAATAATAATAATAATTAAACGGTCTTATTTATCTTGAGCAACACAATTCAGGAATGTCTTAAATTAGAAAATACTTAAAACAAAGTAATAAAAGCAAACTCTCCTGAACCCTTAAAATATTAAAAAGTCCAGAAAAGCCAATAAAATAAAATAAATGTTCTACCGCACCGGTTTGTGTCATTGAGCAGACAGTGTGTGTGCGCATATATAAATACAGAGGCACACCATCATGCTCAATCATAAATTACCTTCCTGTTTCCGTCATGTTTACAAGAAACGTTCTGTAGTGTGCAGCGTCCATACATTCTTGTAACAACATTAAACTCTTCCAATAAATTAATACGTTAGCAACAAACACAGAAGCTGCTGGAGTGTCTAATGCATATAATACTTTCCCCTTTGAGCCGAAGGCGTCTTCCGTTGATCTTCACGCTCATTCTTTGGATTGGCTGAGCAGATTCACTGCTAGCGGGCCTCATGTAGGGCTGGCCTTGTGAGCATCCCTCCTCAGTTCCTGGATGTGCGGTTCCTGTTGGGTCAGAAAGTATTTGAAGAACTCATACACGGACCAGGCGATGGCCGTAGACGGCATCTGATAAATCACCCGCGCTCTGATGCCTTTAAAGAAGGCCGGCACGCCACCCAATCGGTACACTGTCCTGAGTGCATTGACCATGCCGGAGAGATGTCCGCTAACATGCGCGGAGCTGAGCGCCACGTTCTCCTGCGTGTTTAGCAGTGTCTTGCACACGTCTAGCGGAGTGGTTACGGCAGCAGAGATGGCACCGGCCGTCGCTCCGGACAGGATGTGCGTCTCGGGTCGGTACTGGCGCTGGGGGTTAAAATGTTCCTGCATGTATTCATACGTGATGAAGTGGACAGCCTGGAAGGGGATGTTCATGGTCAGTTGAGTGCTGTAGCTGCGGTAGAAGGCCGCCAGTCCTTCCTTGCGACTGACCATCAGGACGCAGTCATACAGGCTGCGGTATGGAGAGTTATACATCTGCATCCTCTGCTTCACCACTGACAGAAAGACAGTGAAAAAGATTTGATGTGAAACTGTATATAGAAGTATGAAAATGCCCGTCTTTGCAAGTATCCTCATAAACAGTAATTTAAGTCTTATGGGAAAGTAAACAGCTGAGAAATAAAATGCATGTGTAACAGTATATTGGATCCGGATGTTCGATCTTAAAGGGGAAGCTATCTATTATTCCTCCTGTTTGTCATTCATGTTAATCAAACAATAGTGAGAGAAAAATCTCTCACTGTTCTTGACTAAATTACTTTTGTAACTTGGTAAAATGTGTTTATTGATTCATTTATACAATGTATGTGGCATTTCTTTGTTGTAGTTTTTTGTCCTATCGCTTGTAATTAGTTACTTCTCTTCAGTGAGCTTCAGTTGTTCTCTTTTTATTTGGCTTGTATTAGTTTTTCTGTTATATTGACAGTGGTGACAAGAATTATGAATATGAAATAAATATATTGTGAGATACACACACATATATACACACACACACACAACCAGTCAAAAATTTGAACAGTAAGATTTAATATTTTTTTTTAAAAGAATTCTCTTCTGCTCACCAAGCCTGCATTAATTTGATCCAAAATACAGCAAAAGCAGTAATAATTAATAATATATTTACCATTTAAAATAACTGCTTTCTATTTGAATATAATTTTAAAATGCATCATTACTCCAGTCTTCAGCATCACATGAACCTTCAGAAAGCATTCTAATATGCTGATTTGTTGTTCAGGAAACATTTATTATTATAATTATTATCATCATCATCATCATCAATATTTAATACAGTGGCGTAATTTTTTTCTGGATTCTTTGATTAATAGAAAGATCAGCATTTATCTGAAATAAAAAGCTTTTGTAACATTATACACTTCAAAAGCTTGGAGTCAGTATCATTATTATTCTTTTTTTTTTGGGAAAGAAATTATAGAAATTCATACTTTTATTTAGCAAAGATGCTTTAATTTGATCAAAAGTGAAGATAAAAGACATTTATAATGTTACAAAAGATTTCTATTTCAGATAAATGCTTTTATTCTGAACTTTCTATTCATCAAAGAAACCTGAAAAGAAACAAAAAAAAAAAAGAGGAAAAAAAAAAAAAAGTCTTCTCAGCTGTTTTCAACATGATAAATGTTTTTTTGTTTTGTTTTTGTTTTTTTAGCAGCAAATCAGCATATTAGAATATTTCTGAAGGTTCATGTGACTGGAGTAATGACACAAAAAATCAGCTTTGAAATCACAGGAATAAATTACATTTTAAAATATATTCAAATAGAAAAGTTATTTTAATTAGTAAAATAAATATATAAATAAATAAATAAATAAATATTACTCTTCTTGCTGTACATTGTATCAAATAAATGCAGGCTTGGTGAGCAGAACAGACTTCTTTAAAAAAAATAAAATTAAAAAAAATTAAAAATTTTGCTGTTCAAAAACTTTTGACTGGTAGTGTATATCATTTTCATGATAGAAAATTACTTGTATCGTGATATAAGATTTAGGTCATATCGCCCACCCCTATCTGCTAGTATTATATTAAAACTGCTCATTAAAAACCCTTATTCATCAAGGCATAATGTATTTTTGCAGGCCAAAACCTAAACAAGTTCGCATTTTAGCACCTCCAGTTTGTTTTTTTGAATGAATTTTTCAGTTAAATGCCTAAAATAAGGTCTGTGTTTGACACAAGCTCAAGATATTTTTATGTTTTATTCTACGACACGAAATACATCAGTAAGTGTTTACATAAAGATCGTCACAATGAACAAAACGTGATGTGATAGTCATGTGAGAATTTTTGTTGGTCATGGAGCTTATTTTCGGCAATAATCCAAGAAACCAGTGAAATTCCTATTGGATTTTTGTTGAGGGAAGCAGGGTGAGATGGCCTACAAAAATACATCACTGCAGCATTATACTGTGATATTTTCTGCATTGTCCAATATCAGTGTCTGATTGGCTGGTTAACAAAAGTGCACATTTTGTGTTTTCAAATACTTTGTGAAATTTGGAGTACATATTTGCATAAAGTAAATTCTTTTAATCCAGCAATAATGTTTGCATCATATCTGCTAGAATACAGAATTCAGCCATTAAAGTAACACATCATTATTAAAAGAATTTCTTCACAAAGCCATTTCAGCCAATTGTCAATTTACTACAATTGAGTTTTTCTATGCTCATTAAAATACATATTAACTGTATTAATTACATATTATACAATAATGATAAAAAATATAGCTGCAAGCATCGATTACCGGGGTTCAAGCACTTTAAGGCCTTTAAGGTGGTCTTGGCCAACCTGGATGCATGGCTGACAGTAAAACACATCCACTATGGAGAATAGACTTAGAGACACGTGCACACATACTGAAATGAAATGATTAAACTCATATATTAATACTCAATAAGTATGCTTCACACACACACACTTTGTTGCAGATATTTGAAATAAATGATAGGTGACAAAACTTATTGTAGGTCTTCTCTTTTTAAGAGTTTGTCATTTTCAGGTTTTATTGTAATCATAATCTGGCATAATTGTAAAAACTGATATATCAGATATAACAGTAATTATACATTGTCTCAGCATGAATCCAAAAGCAAACCTATGAACAGTACTGTTTTAGTGTTTAATGAGCCTATTAGTGGTCTTCCGCTGCCATCTAGTGGTTAAAATTGCAATTTCTCATACAACACAGTGTTTTTAACCTTTATAACTATTATAATGTTCTTTTTTGCCCAATCTCTTAAATTTTGCATGTTTGTTTAGAATGAAATGATGTATAATTTCAAACAGTTTTGGGAAGTTGGGGGTTTTCTTTTAGGATGTATAGGCCTTTGGGTACACGGTGTAAAGAACATATGATGTTATTAACGGTAATTCACAGTTAAGCAAAAGTTCAACATTTTTCTGATAATTATTGACCTAGAGAGTCTAGAGAATACTACTGCACTGATTTTATAGATTTTTTTTTTTTTTTTAATAATCTCAAATATTTAAAGAACAGTTGGACTGACAGCAGTGGTCCTAGAGGCAAAGTTGTTCAGAATTTACCATAGAAATCTTTTGTTTTTGAAACCTTTTTAACTGTTATAGTGCCACCTATGGTCTGATCTCCATGAAACTTTGCTTGCTTGTTAAGAGTCATTTGACATGTTTTCACCAAGTTTCGTAAAGTTTTTGTTTAGGTTTTATAGGCTTTTGGGTATATTTGGTCACGCCCCTTTTCTAAATGACCCCGTTATAGATAACCAAAGGACAAAATTTCAACATTTTTTTTTGATAATTAATGATCTAGAGAGTCCAGAGAATATTACTGCAGTGGTTTGATCGAGATCGAGCAAAAAACCTAGAACTAGTTTGCAAAAGTAGGTTTTTAACATAATTGAGAATAATTAATGAATTATTAGAATTGACAGAAGTGGTTCTTGAGGCAAAGTTTCTCAGCATGAGGAGATCTATCAAACGATATGAAGACTGAGTGTACGTGTGAAAAATCGTGCAATATACAATCATTTATGTACCTGAAAAAATGCAATTTCGCCCCCTAGCGGCCAATTTCTTTCAAAATTCTTACAGACCTTTAAGGCGAGTTTCGTTCCGATCGGCCTCCATTAACCTCGTTTAATAGGTGCTCAAACTTCATTGGCTGATGGCAGCCATGTTTTTCGAGATACGCCAGTGTCCTCATAGAGCCTTATGGCACATTGAACAAAGACACTGCATACCAATTTTCAGGTCAATTGGACTAACGCTTGCGTAGTTATAGTATCAGTTTTTCAGTAGTATCAGTTTCCATCTTTATAGCGCAACCAAGTGGCAGAGCTATGATTTTTTTTTTTTTTTTATTTGACCAAAGATTGAGCTCTTACACGTGTGGCAAGTTTGGTGAAGATCTCTCATTCCATTCATGACTTATAGCCATTTTAGTAAAAGTGGCTCGGCCCATTACGAACATTTTGGCATCCCTATGTGATGGGGAGTCAAAATTAACTTTTTTTTTTTGATAATTATTGATATTCACTGTCCAGAGAATATTTCTGCACTGGTTTGGTTCCTATCCAACGAAAAACCTAGGACTAGTTCGCAAAAGTAGGTTTTGGACAAAATTCAAAATGGCGGGAAAATTTTCCAGACGGAAATAAAAAAAAATCACCATAGCCATTTTGTTTGGCTAGAGCCAAGGATTCCAATGATATAATGATGATGCAATGATATGATGTTCCAATGAGTCTACGACAAACGGTCTAGGAGATCTGAGCGATTTCACTTTTTTGTTTGATGTAGCGCCACCTATTGGCCGATTGTGGTGAGTCTTTGTCAGGACCTCCCCAAATTGAGCTCCATCATCTGGCAAAGTTTCAGGTCTCTAGGCCTTACGGTTTGGTCTGCACGATCAGTTTTACGGCAGAAGAATAATAATAAAAATCTTAAATTACAATAAGGTTTCAGCACATAATGACATTTTTGTTTCTATTGTCTAGACCAGGCTTTCCAAACAGGACTTAATGAAGGAAATGCAGGAGGTTTGTGAGATGTTGAAAATCTTAAGTAAATCATAAAATAAATAAAATAAAAATAATCAGCTAACAAAAACATGAATCCCTGGATAAAAAAATTATTGTTGATGAAATGTGGAATTTCTTGGGCGCATTCTGCTAAAGTTATCTTGAATACCCCAAAACAAACCACTTTACAGTGTACTAATAACAGTATTAAAATATAAGATTCATTATTGACTGGTATTGACAGTCGAAGAATACCTTCTGCTGGGTTCATGATAGCATCGTGGAGGACAGTGGCAACACTTCCCGCCACACCTGAAGTAGAAAAGAGAAGAAAAATGTACATCACCATATCAAGTCACAAAATGTTGAAAAACAGAACAAACTCATGCGCTACAATGTCCTATACAACAGACAAAGGGGCACTCCACTTTCCATTCCTTTTCCTCAAAACGACAGCACAATGGACACACAACAAACCTGACAAATTATACAGTCTTGATCTCTTGCTTTTCAGTTCAGAGTTTCTGGAAATCAGAAATCTAGCAATGGACATTCATTGAAGAGATAGTTCAACAAAAATGAAAATTGGTTGTTAATTTGCTCACTCTCAGACCATTCTAGACATAGGTGACTTTTCTTCAGTAGAACAATAAAAAAAATTAAATAAAATTAAGCTGAAATCACAGTTCTTGGAGATTCATAAAATGCAAGTTCACAGCAACAGTCACTTTCAGAGTCAAAAAAGCATATCAAGGCAACACAAAATCAATACCTGTGGCTCCTGATGATATATCGAAGTCTTATGAAGCGAAACAATCGCTCTCTGCAAGAAACTGAACATTAGTTACAATATTAATACCTGTAATCCAGAGCCTCAGGCATACGGTCCGAAATGATGCCCGGTTAGCGAACGAATCATTCTTTTGAACCAGCTCTTTTTATGAACTAGTTGAACCAGTTCACCAAATCGGAATGAATTGTTTATTCACTTTATATGCTTAAGATATGTAAAACACGCGTTTTACATGGCATCATTATCGGGTACTTCAATAATATAATTACATATATGTGATGCCATTGCATGATTACATATCAAACTGGTGAATCAGTTATTTGAACCAAAAGCGAACTGTCTGAAAGAACCAGCTCGCAGAAAAGAATCAGCTTTCCCGTTTGTCTGTGAATTAGTTAATAACATCACAAGTAATGATCAGCTTCTTGCACAGACCAATTGTTTCGCTTCATGGAGACCTCTATATTTAGTCAGAAGCCACAGATATTAATTTTGTGTTGCCTGATATGTCGGTTTTATTTATTATTTTTTTTTTTATAAATACTCTCAAGTGCTGGAAGCCACTGATTGCATTTTATGAACCACCAAGGACCACAGTTTCAGCTAAAAATCTTCTATACTGTTCTACTCAAGAAAAAGTCTCTTAGATGGCCTGAGGATGAGTAAATTAACAGCAAGTTTTCAATTTTGGGTGACCTATCCCTTTAAGACCTCACAGAATAATCCCTTCTCCTACCGTTAGCAATGTGACTGTTGCCTCCGTTCTGTATGACGTCACTAAGGCGGCGCTTGATCCGCTCGTAGCAGGCGAAATAGAGTGCGTGTGCGGGACCGGCCCCCAGCACAGTGATATTGAGGCCCCTCAGGGGCCGAAGGAGGCCCTCTGTCCGTACAATCCTCTTCAGTGCACTGTACACACTGCGGTACTGAGCCTTTGGGTCTGGCTGTAAACTCTGCATACGTGTCTGCGGACAGAAAGACAGCAGCATATAAGCCTATCAAGTATCAGCCATAAAAAGAACAACACTTGATATGCAAAACTTAATTTACATATTTACAAACAAAGTTTAGCAACTATACCAAATCATGAAGATCAGTTCTGGCATTGTGTAGGCAGTTTCACCTCAAACTAATTTCTGATGTCACAGTGTTTTATTCAATTCCAACAAAAAAAAAAAAAAATTATAATTTACAGAGACCCTAAAAATAGATATTGTCTGACAGGGAAAAAAAAAAAAAAAAAAAAAAAAAAAAAAAAAGGGATGGTTAAATTGTTAACAAAAAAGGGAAGGAAATACCATCAATATGTAGACAGAGATAGAAGCGGTCAATCTTTCTGCTTACCCAACATTTCAGCTCAGTTATAAAACATGCTTTGTTTAATGTGAATGATTTGGCAAGAATCCGCATAACACACAGACTGAGGGGCACAGGAGCCAAACTATCAGAATAAACCCTGATCCACAAACTGAAGCTTATTCTGCCTGAAAACCGCCCACTCAGACATGAAGAGACGGAGGAGCAATAAAACCAACCAGTTTTTTGCTGCCAATACTTCTGGAGGGAGTATATTTTATACTGGCTCCCCAGACTTTTTTGACCACATATGAATATTACTAAATGTTTTAAAAATCATTCTGATTCACGCTAATTGTCTAATAGTGATTCTGAACATTTGGAAACAATTTCAAATGATTCGCTAAAAAGAACTCATACAGTATATGGCTTGTTAGAACTTTTTTCTCTATACATCTGCAATATCTAACCATTACAGCATTTTAGACCGTTTTATAACAGAAGGAGATCTAGACTGCAAAATGCATATGATGTAAGATGGAGTGAAAGAATCATTGAAGTCTATACGGTCCATGTAAAACAAGTTTAAACCAAACTGCTTATTTTTCAATAATTTCGCTTTTCCATTCTTTGTCCCATTATACTTCTAATTCTACCTCTTAAATCTAAACACTAGACTAGACAGGCTGGTGTGACCGGTTACAGCTTATTTTGAACAAGACACTATTACAGCTAATCACAAGGGTTGAATTAGCTCTTCTTTAACTAGATGACTAGACAAACACCAAGATATGTTTGAATTTGCCCAAAATTTTCATAAAATCCCTGTCAAACAGCAACAGCTGGAATATCCTGGAATAAAAAGAGATCTTCCTGAAAACATTCATCAGGGTGGACGGAGTTGTTTCAAACAGATTTAACGGTTCTGTAATCTCAACTCATGCTTCATTATATCAACAATTAAAGCAATACTTTTACAAACTTCCGCAACTATTTTAGGAATACATTTCGGTGCATTCTGGAGGGCTTTAGAAAATGAAAAGCAGAAGAGCAGATAAACATGCCACAGCAAACACTAAGCCAATGTAGTTTCCACAAATATAGTGGCATGTAATGCTATGAACATATTTGAAAATCCAAACTTGAATGGGTTACACACTTCCCCTGAGACAACCAAAAAAAATAAATTAATTTAAAGAGAGAGTCAGACACTTCTTCGGACTTGAACACACTTTTTTTTTATCCACAAAGCAAAACAAAACAGTAAGATTGGTATTCTTACATTATATTAAAAAAAAAAAAAATACAAATAAAAAAAAATAAAAAAAAACAGCAAGGTGGAAAGACTGGCCTTGTCATAATCTAAATTTGCACCACTGACATTATAGGAGCACTTAAACTGAACTGGTTACTATCAAGCAACTGTCACAGAAGAGAGGTACCAGTCACAACAGGAATGTGAGTGTGTGTTGTACTCACGTGTGTGTGTGTGTGTGTGTGTGTGTGTGTGTGTGTGTGTGTAAATAACGGCCTGTTAATCAATTTCAAATGTCCCGTCCCAAATGCAAAAGACACTCTTGCACATTCACACCCTTCTGGACGTGTGAGATTACGACCTCTGCCCTGGCCCACCCATCAGGCATGAGGAGTGACTCACACCAGCCCGTCCGTTCCGCACCGATTACTGGTAATACTCTGTAGTTACCGCCATCAGGCCCAGCGTTTAAACCAGCTGTCAACTTTCACCTGCCATTGAAACTGCAGTTTTATTAAGCCTACATACATAACATTATTGGCTATTGGTTTAAATAACTGTTGTTTATGATAACGGTTTTAAAAATTATTTTTGGCCTGCCAGTATGGCAGTGAATTAAAACTAATGCTTGCATAGAGAGTATTGGTACTTGCGTGCGTGCTATTTGAAGGCCAAATGCCACAAATGTTGTGTTTTAGTAGTGTTAAATAAAGGAGTTAATGTTTAAGTATTATTGTTATTTTTTTCTCATGGTATCAAGTTTCGTGTACTTTTAGTGGTATCGGTACCGACTACTAGATTTTTTGGTATTGTGACATCCCTAATATTATATAGGGTAGAGTGGGGGAAACCGCCCCCCTACTGTTTTTCCCCAAAATAACCACAAGATAAAAATCAAGATAAATTTTTTATTGTAGCTATGGACTACGTTGATGAGAGTAATGTAGAAGTTTTCACCATGAAGCTTACATTGGTGATGTCAACCCTCTACGGACACCTTGGCAATTGAATCGCCATTGGCTAGTAAATTTGTGTTTACTCGCCAGACTGAGATAGATATAGCTTTTTAAAATATCTGAAATTATACTCTTAACATCAGTCAGTCAAACATTATAATATGATAATCACATAGGCCTATTATTTAATGATAGAACTTTAATAATTAGAATTAAAACTTGGTAAACATGTATAAATGCATATTAGTAACTTTAACTGAACTTAGGACTGGTGGTGGTGCTTTTTTGGTCATTCAGTGTTTCTGTAAAAAAAAAAAAAAATAAATAAAAATTCAAAATTAAAACCAGGGAAAAATCTAACTAGGGGTGCGCCGATCCGATATTCAGTATCGGTATCGCGCCGATATTGGCATTTTCTGCGGATCGGGTTATCGGTCAGACGAGGCCGATCCAAATCCGATATTCTGCATATAGCTACTATTGTGCTATTGTTAAGACCCACGAAAGCCACAAAAACCATAATAAAGCACAATAAAGTTTTTGTGCACTATCTTTCAAGTGTTCTGAAGCCGTTCCATAGTTTAATGTGAGGTACAGATGAATATTTAAGTCAAGTTCACAAACACTTCTCCGCCGCGGCTGTCTGTCATCCTCCATTCAGTATTCAAACTGCGTTCAGTTATGACAGTCAAGATGACAAAACTCTCTCCACTGTTCCCATTATAATTGATCTGTAAATAAAGTTCAATGGTTTTGCATAAAAGGATTTTATCTTGCTAGAGTTTTGTGTTGTTTCTAAATCGTGTTACTTTCTACCGGGTGTCTGTTGGATTGTAGAGAGCACTATGAATGGTTCTTCACGAGCACAGTAACTGAAATTTAAAACTGTTAAAAAAAGGCTCAAATTGTCGCATAGATTTAATACACTACGCATTAATATCTCTTTCTCCTTTGTGCTTTGAACTTCTCTATGCGGACTCTGGAGCACTGTGCCTGCGCACTGTGACTCTGTGTTTCTTCAAGCGCATCATTCTGCGCACGGGATTCGCACAAGCGCTTTGTGCCGCTCTGTATTGGAGCCTTTCGTATTATAATATTTTTGTGCAATGAAAGATTATTAATAGCCTTTCTTGTTCGCCTCATCTATCATATAGTGCTACCTCATTACTGTGCAGTACTTTAAAAAGAAATGTCTTTTAATATTTCAGTATAATATATATTTTATTTATATATAAATATATTACTTGTTTTCCATTAATGTATTTTACAACAATACAAAGAGGAATCTCATTTTTACCAGATTTAGTCCTACACCTATTCACTTTTCTTTGTGCCCCAATAATTTTTTTTCCCCACTATTTTTAGATTTTGTAAAATTGTGCACTCATGATTTTTCTAGAGTATCTTTTGCTACTGAATTATCCATTAACCTAGTTTATAATAGCCTAGTATTTTTGTCATGGCTTATAATTACATATTCATTCGTTGTTTTTCTTTGCAGTAAAGCTGTCTATATTTAGTAGATTGTGATGAGCAGGTCAACACACACTGAGGTATAGAAATTCGACAATTCTAATTCTTTTTTTAAATCATTGTAGAAAAAAAAAAAAAAAAAAAAAAGTGCTGGTATCGGATCGATATCGGCAAATACTCAGAATTTTTGGTATTGAATCAGTATTGGTTCTGAAAAAGTGGTATCGACCCAGCCCTAAATCTAACAATAATACTGATAATAATACTGATAATATGAATTCTACTAATAAGAACAATATAAAAAGCACTAAGGATTAATGAGCTGCTGGATTAGGGCTGCACGATATTGGAAAAAACTCACATTGCGATATTTTGTTTTTCTGCGATATATATTGCGATATGAAAAAAAAAAAAAAAAAAAAAAAAAAAAACACCAAATGACTTTAATAGCTCTATTTGGAGAGAAAAAAAAAATATTGATTTTGTAGGTGAGTGAATCAGCATAGGAAATAAACAATTTACAAGCATAGATAAATATAATAGAACAAAGATACAAATGAAATAAACAGTGCTTTGTATTTTTAAGGCAAGTCCAACAGTATTCAGGTGCAGAAATTGAATAATAAAATGTAAAATAACACTGCATAATACAGTCTTCATTGTATAAATTAAATCTAATAAATCTGTGTTAAAGCTACAAAAGTGATTTTTCTCTGTTTTGTTGTTTGATTATGACACAGAAAGCAACAGAGACATTAAACTGCTGTTATTGTTATCCTCTTTCTTTCTCAATTGTTTACCTAAGACATAAGCAACTGTTTTTTTTTTTTACAAGGATACTTGGAGACATGCATTTTGACACGGTTTCGCGCATATGTGTCGTACTACACTGGATGCAGCGCGACACGACGAATCCCCGCCAGTAAACTGATATGCCTCGCTCTATTTATGACGTACTGACACAAAGTTGACACGATTGACAACGGTCGCTTTGTCGCATCCAGTGTAGAAAGACTTTGGGGCCGTTCACATGGTGCATCTGCAAACGCGTGGAAAACTCCCGCCGCGCCACTTCCTCCTCCTTTCCAAAGCGCTCGGGAGCTTGCGCTTTCCTGGCGCCTGCCGTTGCTAAACATCCGTGATGTGCTCTCCTCGACGACGCGGAAGTTTCAACAAAGGATAAATGGATTTCCAGCACTGAAAATCGCTTGCAGTAGCTCTGCTACTAAATTTATTTAAAAATGGGTATCTCTGTGCAGCTGTCGCGCCCGGAGTAGACACGGTGTCTGTGTGTGAGCAAAGAAAACGATCAGTATAAATATAATGATCAGGCCTACTAAACATCGCACATCCTGCGATGTGACTATCGCGGATGCGCACATCGCGATATCGATGCTGAAACGATATATCGTGCAGCCCTATGCTGGATTCATGAATATTAATCAGGCTGTGTGCGCGCGTTCGCTCGAACTGATTTGCTGAAATCAAAACA
The DNA here is from genome assembly GCA_039654775.1 of Spinibarbus caldwelli. Classification (NCBI taxonomy): domain Eukaryota; kingdom Metazoa; phylum Chordata; class Actinopteri; order Cypriniformes; family Cyprinidae; genus Spinibarbus; species Spinibarbus caldwelli. The sequence goes on from CM077248.1 coordinate 7,431,069, forward strand.
GGGACAATAGTAGGTGAGCGCCAGCCAATGAGATTGCCGTTTGCGTATTAGTTCCGCCCACCACCAGCGAACCCGGCAGTTCTTAAAAGCTGAAGAATTCCAAAGGAACTGTTCTTTTGACAGGAAAATACAACAAAAAAAAAAAATATATATATACAATTTAAAAGTCCTTAAGGGGGCATTTTCCCCCACTCTACCATATATTATTTTTATATATATATATATATATAGATGGATGTTTCTCTCTCAATTCTGATTTTTTTTCCCCTCACAATTGCGAGTTTATATCCCGCTATTCTGACTTTTTTATATTTCACAGCATTACTGTTTTTACTGTATTTTTGATCTAATAAATGCAGCTTTGGTGAGTATTAGAGACTCTGTTCAAAATTATTCCAAACTTTTGACCAGCATTGAATTTTAATTGGAAAAATAAAAATACCTATATACACACACACTACTGTACGTAAAATACCGTTTACTTTTTTTGTTAGCTACTTTAGTTACTTTTTATGGAAGCCCGTTTCTGACACTGAATTAAAAAAAATAAAAATAAAAGATAAATACGACTTCTCTATTTTTTCTTGCAATTTCAACATCTTGCAATTCTGACTTTTTTCTCAGAACTGCATTATATAAACTTAGAATCTTGATATAAACTCACAACTGCAAGAAAAAAAAGTCAGAATTGTGAGAGGTGAACTCAATTACAAGGGAAAAAAAAAAAAAAGTGCAAGATACAAACTCGCAATTGGGAGAAGAAAATCAGAATTGTGAGATATTATGAATTACCTTTTTCATTTTTTTTTTTTCATTTTTTTATTTAGTGGCATCAAACAAGCTTCCATAACTTTTAGTTTTATTATTAGAGTAAAGGGATACAAATGTCATAGGTACCAGTTAGACTTTGGATAAATATGCAGAACCATGAAAAATATGCAAATTTTTCACAAGGGCAAGTACAAAGTATAATCAAGAGCTTTAAAGTCTAAAGTTATGTACCAAGCTATTGGTATCCTATGTACAATATGTTTGGTTCCACTGATATTTGCCTATAAATATCAGGTGCCTATAAATTCTAAATAAAAATAAATAAAAAAAAAAAAAAGTTAAATGTGGGATCAAATAGCAATATCACTGATAACTGCCTTTACAAAAGCAATTCATTCAGAATAATATTATATCATTAATAAGATCTATACAACTTTGTGGCACCAATTCCACTGCTATTAAACATTACTCTGGAGCCCTGACATACCTTGATGTAAACATTAACCATTTCAGTCTTCACTTTATGCAATGCACAAAGAGTACAAAGCTTGTGTTGTAAGATGGACAAAGTAGTAACTCATTTGCATTGTTGTAATGGGTTTACATTGGGTCAGTGTATGGAGAGTAAAAGCACCGTCATTCATCCTGTTTCTCTATTCTGGTTCTTCTGCTATTGCTGCATCTCTCTGAATCACACCCTGTCTCTTACTGTACATGCATCACAATATTACCCAACTCTGGCATAGAGAACCATGTGATATGTTAAAGATCCATTTCAGTCACAAACTACAGACTACCAACACATTTAAGTGGGTCAATTTCGTGTCACCTCTATATTTTGTAATGGAAAATGAATTAAAGGAAAGCCGTCTTGTTTTAAACTGTGAAAAAGCACCACCATGTGCACCTTTCTCATTATCCATGAGCATGAATGATTGCAGATAGAGACAAGGAGTGTGTGAGTACAGGTTATATATGGAAAAGCACACCAAGTGTCCTGAAACGCTCCTTAGATGTGCTTCTAGGAAGTGACGTACCTCGTACGGCTGGCAAGTCCCCCACTATTTCTTACACACTGGAAATTCCAGTTTCGCTACAGTCTGAATCACTACTACAGACACATGCTCCAGTAACTAAATTGCAACATCACGGGACATTTAATTACCAACTATAATACAGAGACAAAGTTTAAAGCACACTTGTCTGCTTTAAAACGGCCAGTGAAATTTAAGCAGTCACTAATCAACATCGCTAACAAATCTCGGTTTCCCTTGTTCCTGAAGACGCTTTTTTTTTCCTTTTTTTATTCCCCTTTTTTTCTTTTTTAACCAGGCAAAAGCTTAGAGGAAGTATTTAAAGCAAATCTCTTTCTGGATATTTGACAAATGATTTACTGGTCTGTCACACAAATCATTGAAAGTCTGACACCTTATCTTCTGTTAGAGGGATAGTATAACCTACTTTTATAATTTAATATTAGTTCAACATTAATTAAATGTCCTTTGCTCTGCATTTAACTTGTGTTGTATTTCTGATACAGGTGCACCTCAAATTAGAATGTCGTGGAAAAGTTCATTTATTTCAGTAATTCAACTCAAATTGTGAAACTCGTGTATTAAATAAATTCAGTGCACACAGACTGAAGTAGTTTAAGTCTTTGGTTCTTTTAATTGTGATTATTTTGGCTCACATGTAAACAAAAACCCACCAATTCTCAACAAATTAGAATACTTCATAAGACCAATAAAAAAAATTTTTTAGTGAATTGTTGGCGTTCTGGAAAGTATGTTCATTTACTGTATATGTACTCAATACTTGGTAGGGGCTCCTTTTGCTTTAATTACTGCCTCAATTCAGCGTGGCATGGAGGTGATCAGTTTGTGGCACTGCTGAGGTGGTATGGAAGCCCAGGTTTCTTTGACAGTGACCTTGGTCTTTGGTTTTTGGTCTCGTTTCTCATTTTCCTCTTGACAATACCCAGGGGTTAAAGCAAAAAAAAATCCTGAGCCTGAATTTTTTTCTGTTGGGGGGGGGGGGGGGGGGGGGGGGGGGGGGGGGGGGGGGGGGGGGGGGGGGTATGGCAACACATGACTGTGGCAACTTTAACATTTGAAAGGATACTATGGCAAAGTTATTGCTTTTCTTATTCAAACTGATTTTTTTCATGAATATATGGCTGACCTGAAGAATGAATGCTGTATCATACACTTGGAAAATGATGAGCTATATCACCGCTTATTGACACTAGGGGAGTGACAATACACTTAGCTCATAAGATGAGACAAAATATAGATACTTGGTTCACTATAAAGAGACAATATTTTAATATTATTTTAAAGAAATTTTCAATGACAAAATATTTGTCTTTTAATTACAAAAAGTAAAACAATGCAGTTGTATTTTAAAATATTTTAACTAATCTAGGACTGTAACTAATGATTATTTTGGTAATCAATTAATCTACTGATTATTTTGACAATCGAGTAATCTGATATGTTTTAGTAACACAAACAAACCTAAGTGAAAACCAAGCTTTAGTACAACTATTTATATATAAACTAACGATGAGGCAATAATAATTGCCTCAAATAAAATATCAAAACCAAGTAATTACATGGTTTTATTGAACACCACTGTTAAAATACATCATGTAATATGCCTATACATAATATGAACATAACCAACTGAAGTACATTATGTATTATAACAAATACATGCAGAGGGCGCCAACGGCCTGTTTCACTTTACAGTGTGATTAAACGACGTTTAAATCCATTAAATTTTTATATTTGGCTACATGCAAATTCAAACACTTATTTTAATATCACGATGTACAATAAATAGCATATTTAGAAATAGGTTGATGTATTCTCCTGTGTTGGCAAAGGTTTATAAATGATTTACGTTACAAATCTAGTGAGAATGCACACTGTTTTCCCAAATGAACATTAAGCAATTCAAATTCACAGCATATGCAGAGGAAGAGTTTAGCCCCTTTCACACATACAGTCTTTACTGGTAAATTACCAGAAAGTTCTCATTAAAAGATCATGTGTGAACAGGACCTTTTCAAAAATCCCGGTAAATTTGTTCTGGCAATCATATCGTTCTTATGGAGATGACATGATTAGGGCTGTGACGGTCGCCGTGACAACCACGTCACGTTGTCTACTGCCACCAGCAGTAGTGCACATGACGTCACAGACTCTATAACAAGCATAATACAAAGTTTGTATACAAGTGTAATAACAGTAACAATTGAAAAAGTCTATGCTAATTCACAAATTACCTCAAAACGCCATACACGGCGTTTCCTTTAGATTGGCACATTTGAGCGCAGGAAAATACAGTTTATTCTGCATTCAGCAAATTTATTTCATGCTGAGCAATGGACCTTGTTAGGAAACCAAATACTACATCGCCGATCTGGAGCCATCTCCATTCATGTCAACCATCCGCGTTTGTATAAGTGTCTCCAAGTTCACGTGATCGCAAACTGGTCAGGTTGGTATTGGTGAGGCTTTCTCCAAACTGGCCAAATACAAACGAGACAGCGGTAGATGCTAACATGAAATGTGGCAACATACTCCGCGATTCCCATTCCACAGAGAGCGCGTGCAGAACGGATTTAACACGCCCGCTTGCTTGGTGGCGGAACAGTGAACCGTGTCTAAACCGGACACGACAGGTGTCACGCCGCGTCGCAACCAGACAGGTTGAGTCTGTCTACACAGGACATTTGAACTTTGTCAGTATGTAATAAATAGGACGAGGCAGTTTATTATGTGGGATTTGTCATGTCGCATCCAGTGTAGACTGCATCACTGATTATAATGAGTTCTATTGAATTTTATCTTGTCGCGCCGCACCGCTCGCGTCCGGTAGACAGGGTATATTTAGCTATCTTATTTAAGGCTACTTTCCTATTTAACTATTATTTATTGGATATTTATTTTAGTGATTTGCAGGCTACATGTTCACTGATGGAAGTGCTAAAATAAACACGTTTGTTAATAGATGATCGAGCCTCATTTATTCATTTTTTTTGCGTTTCAAAATTTTATATATATTAATATCACAACACCGCGCCACCGGCGGTAGTTGGTCCATTACCACCGCGGTGGTAAAAATCTGCCACTGTCACAGCCCTAGACATGATTACTCTGAGCCGTTTACAAAGCTCTGCTGCTTTTTAATTAGTTTTTCTATGTAAATATGCGCTAGATGGACATCTTTGACCATTGCGCCTCGCAGATTTTTTAACGTGTCATGCTTCTCCATTCATCAGGGCTGCCACTCTGCAATTTGATTCTATTATGCGCGTCTCGTGTTTATAAGAGCTGAACATTCTGATTGGCTAGTAATGTTAATTTGGTTGAGAGTGAAAGCTGTGCTCCTCTCACACCATTGGTAGGCGAACTCATGGACTCGAAAGTGATAAACAAGTTTTTTTTTTTGTTTGTTTGTTTTTTTTAAATGTAGGATTATTTTTTTTCCGCAGCCAAACGCTGCACGCCGGAGATCCGGCACGGTGCCGGAGAACTTTAAGCCCTGCAATACCCTATAGATTCTCTATGGGGTTCAGAGGCCTCATTTATAACCATTGCATACGCACAAAACCTGCCCTGAAAGAGGCGTACGCCACTTCCTACACAAAAGGTGTGATTTATTAAAACAAACTTGACGGGAAAATTTGCGCACCTGCACACAAACTCTGACCTATGCGTACAAACTCTTTTTCCAGGAGTGAGAAAATTAATGAAGTAAACAACGATTTAAACACTGTTTTCATGTCGATATACACATTTACATTAAATATTCCACTCTCATAATGTCAATAAGCACTGAAATTACATAAAGTCATTATGCAGAAGTTAAACAAAAATTAGGCTATATGAATTTAGACATTTGTAGTGGATGCGCTTGATCATTTTTCCTGTGGCATGCTGTGCTTTAATGACAGCGAGGAGTGCTATAGGTGCACAATAATCCATCTTTAAATTGCAGATCTCATGTTATGAGAAAATATTTTTTTTAAAATCACTTCGATAGTATGGCGGACACTGCTGGATACTCGGTGGTCGAATGGTCCATTGTCCGGTTTGAATAGGTTCAATGATAACTTACTGTACATCTGAAGCTGCACAGGGGTGTTAATATCGTGTGAAGACATCTCCACAACATTATGAAAAATACCACTGTATTTGAAGGATACAACTGGAAGTAAACGGTAAGATTTGCATGTTTCATTTTTAAAATACGTCAGTGACGCACCGAGTCAGACAATTGTATTTACACTGCAATAAATATAGGCCTATCTGTTTCCACTAAAAATAGCCAGTGTAAAAGCCAACGTAAAAGAATGAGATCAACTTTATTCTTTATAACTTTAAATTTTTATACTAAAATATTTGATAACTATTTTAAACTGTTTTGTTTTTTTGTTTTTTTTAATATTTTGATATATTTATTCTAAAACAGAACAAGCCGATTGGATAACTTTTAGCAAAAAAAAAAAAGAAAAAAAAAGTTTGGCACAAATGGCATTTATAGTGCGTATCATTTTCTTAATGTCTTGTACCTTTGACGGTGTTAAACATGGTGTCACGTGGATGGGAATATGCATGGAAATGATATGCAGATGAGGTTATGCATAGTAAAACTAGGCGTTGTAAGCTCCATATATGGTGATTTCGGGGAGGAGTCGGGGGGGGGGGGATAAAAAATGATAACTATAATGTATGGCGGAAGAGCACTTCGCAGAACTTCGACCTCGGCGCAGTAATATTGATTCTATTGATGGAAGTTAGAGGGAGAGGGGGAGTTTTCAGGAGTGATGATATTACTGCGCCAAGGTCGACGTGCTGCGAGAAGAGAGAAGTACTCTTCCGGCATACATTATAGCTATCATTTTTTATCCGCTTAGAAAATCGCCACTGTTTATTTTGTGTCACCATACTTACTCGTTTACATGAGTAGTTAAACATCTTTAAATAGGGAAAACACGGAAAGTGTTTGGTAGCTTCTAAATTCATCCCTGTTTGGATCCTAAGGAATGAATGGTGCTAAGTTAAACGCTAGCATAGTGGCGCCGCACGCTAGAGCGATTAAGTGCATGCACTGAGACGGGAGAGGTACGCATCAGCTCGTCTAAGTTGAGGGAAAAACATATTGGAATATGGAAAAACGGTGGCGTTTTCTTTTAAACTACTTCAGTCTGTGTGCATTGAATTTATTTAATACACGAGTTTCACAATTTGAGTTACTGAAATAAATTAACTTTTCCACGACATTCTAATTTATTGAGATGCACCTGTACATGATATACATGGGATTTCATTGGCTTAATAAATAGTTTATGACATGACTGGGGTCAGTGATGTATTAAAGTGTTCACAAAGAAAAGGAAGAATTTTTTTTTTTGGCCAAGGACCTCAAGACGGGAATTGAACTCGGGTCGCCATGAGCACAGTTGCGCTATATATGCAGCACCGACAAGAAAAGGAAGAATCTTTTAACAGGAAGGAAATATTTATTTTAAAATGTGTGCCAAGTTCCTAGAAATATACTACATGCATTTTCTTTATTTGTAAACTTTTATGCTTGTAAGAAAAAGCTTAAATTTAAATTACTCCAAAAATGTACTAAAACCATCAAGTAAAAGATAACTTTAACATAAAAGATTTAAATATAGTTTTGAAAGCATATTTATTCATTCATTCATATCATGTGTATGAATTAATTCATTTAGGTTTTTGGGGAGCATCACCACATTACATTTTACAAATTTATCAATTATGAATATCAAAAGTGAAGACTTTAATTTCTGGAAATTATTTTTTTATATATAGAAATGATGATGATAATAATAATAATAATAATAATAATAATAATAATAAAAAAATATAATTATTATTATTATTATTATTATTATTATTATTAACTATTTGTTTATATACTTTTTAATCAGTTAATATATATTTGTACTTGAGTCTGTTACATTTATTAAAAACCAGCAAACGAGTGAAATCTGGCCGCCACTAAGGAAACAATGACAATAGCCTACGCTAGTCTCACAGAATAGATGCAGAGCTCAATCTGGCACAGTGACAGATCACTTTCACTCACAAGCTCCCAAAAAGAAAGTTAGGACACTTTTGTTCCACCGTAACAAACTCAGAGAACTGGTTTGTTAAGAGAAAGAGCTAGAATTCCTACAATAAGGAACTGGATGCAAAGGACTGTTGTGTTCAGTGAACTAACTGGCAGGCTTATGTTTGAATGAACTGTTGTTTTAAGGCCGGAGCGAGGCTAGCCCAAAGATTAGCGCTACGCTCATGCACAAAAACACCATGGCATTTCCACTCAACATCATGAGACGACACTTTCACCCTGGATAAAATATGTACAATGGGGAGAAACAGAGATAACCTTTTGTTCCTCAAAAAATTAATCTTAAATAATGAATCTGACCGAGACAAAGTCATGCTGACTTAACTCGTCTGTTTCCTCTATTCGAGGACTCCGTGGCCAAGTGGTCAAAGATCTAGGCCGCTAACTACAAAGTCATAAGTTCAGACCCCGGGAAAAGGGTGAGCCATAAACTACCACCATTATGACCTCGACCCACTAAACCCAAGATTGCTCAAGAGTGGACTGTCCTTGTAACAAGTATACTTAGGGCCCTAGGATTTCCACGATTCAGAAAACCCAGACGGAATCGCAGAATCCAGTCATAAAAACGGAATTTACAGTTTAACGCGGAATGTCAAATTTTGAATGAATGAAAAGTAGCTCATTACACTTACGTCAAATTGCGATATGGACTAGTAGGCCCTATCTGTAAATATTAAGCTGCAAAAGTCGATTTAAACATGAATCCTGCATGTTCTGCGTGTCTGTGTGTTAATGAATGACACGGACGTGTGGTTTTGTCTACTACATACACTGAAGTGCACGTGACATTCATGGTGATTTCAGCATCTGCCGCCACACTAAATGAGGACGTAAACTCATGAACAGCATCTCCAGAACTGCTCTGAGAGTCACTTCATGAGCATCTTACCATTTGATTTGAGTAAAACTAGTGTCATATGATACACAGAATTGTAAAGGTATTCACGGCAACCCGTCAAAATAAAAGTCCGGTTTAATTTGAAGACATTGTGCTAGAAATATATTACTATTGTTCAGTAGAATGTACATACTACTACAACAACAACTACTAAAATGAAACAAACATTATTTAAGGAATAATCACAACATTTCTTCCATGTTTTAAGAGTAAATCCCCTTTGTTTGCCAAAAAATAAAGTTTGCTTAATTTTCAATAATTAAAAGATAAATTAAATTAATGTTTTATGCCTTCATCTGATAACCAGAAAAATGTAAATACAAAAAGAACTTCTGAGGGGAAAAAAAATAAATAAATAAAATAACTTTTCATAAGGCTATTTTAAGAAAGAATTGAATTAAGTTGTTTTTATGCATTCAAAATAGGGCTACATGATATTGGAAAAAAAACTCACATTGCGATATTTTTTTTTCCCTGCGATATATTGCGCGATATTAATTTATTTATAATAATAATAATAATAATAATAATAATAATAATAATAATAATAAAAATTCTATTTGGAAAAAAATAATCAATGATTGGGGTGATTTTGTAGGCGAGTAAATAGGAATAGAAAATAAGCAAATTACAAACATAGATAAATATAATAGAAAAATGATACAAATTAAATAAACAGTGCTTTATATTCTTCAGGTACTTAACAGTATTCAGGTACAGAAACTGAATAATCAAATGTAAGATAACTAGTCTTCACTGTATAAATTTAATCTAATAAATCTGTGTTAAAGCTACAAAAGCAATTTTTCTCCATTTTGTTGTTTGATTAACATTCATGACACAGAAAGCCTCAGGAACATTAAACTGCTGTGAACCAATACTATCCATTTACTTTCTCAATTGTTTACCTTCACCTACGCCATAAGCAACTGTTTTTACAAGGATACTTGCGGAGACATGCATTTTGACAGTTTCGCGCGTGTGTGTCATTTCAGACACAAATAGATGTGGGGATGAACGGAATTCAGTGTTCACGTGCATCTGCGTGGCTCTCACCGTGTCTACGCAGCGCGAGGCGACAAAATACAATAGAACCCATTAGAATCAGTGATGCTGTCTACAGTGGATGCGGTGCGTGCCACAAATCCCCGCGAGTAAATTCCTTGTTCTTTTTATGAAGTAATAACACAAAGTTCACATGATTTGCAACAGTCGTGTCCAGTGTAGACAGCACAGGGCAGCGCGACACGACAGCTGTCGCGAAAACGATCAGTATACTAAACATCGCACATCCTGCGATGCGACTATCGCAGATATCGATGCTGAAACGATGTATCATGCAGCCCTAATTCAACAGAATTTGGTAATAAAACATATGGTGAGAAAAAATAAAACATTTCATAAGGCCCTAAACATGTCATTTTTGCTAAACTTTTAATAAACTGATGTGAAAATGTATAAGTTTCATGATTTTAATTAATCAGACATGCTTTTTGATTAATAAAATTTAATGGAAAATAAAAATGGAAAAAAAAAAAAAAAAAGGAATCCAGAAAAATTTAAATGGAAAAAACGGAATTTGGAAAAAAATAAAAAATAAAACTGATTTCATAGGGCCCTAGTATACTGTAAAAAGACTATAGGAAAGCACTTAAGCGTACTTTTAAAAAGAGTCCTTATTATGGAGATAATACACTTTAAAAAAAATACTTCAGTGATAATTGTATGGAAGCCCATTTCTGTCACAGAATTAAAAATTCTCTCAAAATTCTGACGTTTTGTCACAATTCTGAATTTCTCTTAATTTTGTTTTTTTTTGTGAATTGAGAAACCAAAATTGTATAGAAACAAAGTCAGAATTCTGAGTTTATACCTCACAACTTATTTATGTCACAACTTTTTGTTCTAAGAATTGCTATGAAACAAATTTCAATTGTGAGAGATAAACTTAGAATTGGTCTCAAACTCAATTCCTGGAGGGCCACAGCTCTGGAGCTTTAGCTCCAAATCACACCTGTTTGGAAGTTCTAGTAATCCTAAAGACCTTGATTAGCTGGATCAGGTGTGTTTGATTAGGGTTGGAGCTAAACTGTGCGGAGCTGTGGCCCTCCAGGAATTGAGTTTGAGACCAATGGTCTGTGCTGTCAAACAATTAATCGCATACAAAATAAGTTTGTGTTTACATATTGTGTGTACAATGTAAATATAAATGCACACATATATATTAATATTAAAGAAAATTGTTGTTTATAGATTAAATATTTATATAATAAATTATATGAATGAATTCATGTAAATATTTTAAAAATACATACTGTGGTGTATTTATATATTCATTATAAATATACGCAGTACACACACATATATTACGTAAACAAAAAGTTTAATTTTAGATGCGATTAATCGTGATTAATCATTGGACAGCACTAATATGAGGTTAGTAGAGCTTCTCTAGCAGCGTGGGCATCTGTCAGCAGCCAGACGAACTCAAGCATGCTTTAACTGCTGTCTGGAGAGGAAGTACACTATTTCAAACTCGTAAACAGCACTGCGTGCTTAAACAGCAAAAAAAGCATGGCCGACTGTGCTGGTTTAACTTAGTTGTTGTTGTTTTGGACCAATTTGAGAAGGTTTGAGTCATCAAGTCATTTGCCATGCTGATCTAGCCTAACTTTGTTTTAAAAGTTAGCTTGACGGCTACGTCGTATAAGCTGTCCGGGGCTGCTAACAGCACACTTGAGACCCCGGTGAATGTGTCCGTGCCCTGCTGTCTGCTCTGAGTTACCTTGACTGAATCCACGGGGTACATGACCGTGTGCTCCAGCACTCCAGCCACGGCGCCCGCTGTCATGTGCGTCCACAGAGACGCGTGAGCGGGCAAACTCTCGTAATCCTCGTCGCTTTTCACCTCCGACATCTCCAGACTCGCCAGGACCGTCTCGGTGCGCAACTCCATGCGTGAAGGGCGGCGCTAGGAAGGTTTAAACGCACGGGTGATGCGCTGAGATGTGAAACTATAGCACGCGTCCGCACATTTTTACCACTACCGCTGACAGCGTCACTTCAGCGACGTCATGACGTCACTGTGACGCAGCGGCCCCGCGCCAGGCGATGAGAGCGGGAAAGTATGAAGTGAAGGTGGAGCTTAAAACTAATGTGTTCATTAAAAAAAGTACAGTGATGTGGGAAAGCCTGTAAAGTTTTTTTTTTAGGGTGATACTTCTTTTAACAGTTTTTAATTCTGCATAGAGTAATTATTCTATTCTAGTCAGTTTCGTCTTAACTCATTAATTTGTAGTCTGATTTGTAGGCTACTTTTTTTGGCAGGTAACAGTTATGATTCAGTTTAGTAATTTGGTTTATTTGATTAACGGGTTGAAAATGATTAATTTGAGTCTTTGCTGAAAAGTGTTCAGGCACAGCATTTGTTATTAAATAAATATACACCTAGTTGTAATAATACTCCTGCTTTCTCAGTTAAACGGGACCTGTGCTGGCAAAATGAATTAGGCTACAATGAGCAAGTTTTCAAAAATTAGTTTTATTTTCACATTCTCCCTTAAAAGACTTGTGATCGTTAAAAAAAGAATAGAGTTGTGGGAAAGCCTGTCGAGTTTTTAGGGTTCCCTGCAAGCAAGCCTGCACTGGCCCTTTACGAGCCCACTTAGGGCTAGCCTAAGGGCCCCCAGCGGGCTACCCTGAGAATTTGCTCTTTGGCAAAACATTGGCCCCTTAGCGCTGCCCCTGCCCTCACTTAGCCCCCAGGAAGCCCTCACTAGGCCCACACTATTAATCTACAACAGGGGTGTCCAACCCTGGTCCTGGAGATCTACCTTCCTGCAAAGTTCCAACCCTGATCTTCATCTTCATCTTCATCTTCATCTTCATCTTCTGGTGTTAATGGTTTTGGCGGACCAACTTAAATGGTACATTCCCGCCACCTACTGGATAGGAGTGTGGAGCATACAACCCTGATCATACATACCTGTCTGTAATTATCAAGTTCCTAATTAGTTGGTTCAGGTGTGTTTGATCAGGGTTGGAGCTGAACTCTGCAGGAAGGTAGATCTCCAGGAACAGGGTTGGGCACACCTGATCTACAACAATACATCTGTTTCACTTTAAATCATTGGTCTCAAACTCATGTCCTGGAGAACCACAGCTCTGCAGAGTTTAGCTCCAACCAGCTCCAAATCACACCTGCTTGCAAGTTTCTAGTTATCCTGAAGATTACTGAATTATCTGATTAGCTGGATCAGGTGTGTTTGATTAGGGTTGGAGCTAAACTGTGCAGAGCTGTGGCCCTCCAGGAATTGAGTTTGAGACCAATGCTTTAAATATCATAGCTGAAGTCTTTGGGGAAAAGAGTTATTAAAAATCTGAAATGGATGCAGTCACCACAAAAGCTAATGTCTATATTGTCAAAAATGTACAGTAGTCAAAGGGATTTCAAATCAATGGATTTATTAAATACAAAATAGAAAACATCCAATTCAGGTTAATACAGCTACATATAGACAAAAATGTACAAAAAAAAAATAAAAAGCAACGTAAGATTGTAGGATTTCATCATGTGAAAGTTGATTTGTGCGAAAGTCTTATCTGTAATACATCAATTTCTAAACACTGTCTGGAGCTGAAGTTGGCTGATAGCAAATGAATAACCCAACCTCTTGTAATGAAAACACGCCACAGCTCTCAAACACCAGACTCTTCCTAACCAGGAACAGTCAAAAATAGTCCAGATTATGGTCTCACATCAAAAGGAACTTTAAATCCATATTCAAACTGGACCATGATGACCTCACCAATAAAGAGTCCTTCTGAAATGCATACAAATACACTGTCTTAAACTCTTAGCATCAATCCAAACATAGGCCATACATTCAATGGTATGACAGAATGGTTATGGTTCCAACAAAAAACTCATTTTCTATAGTTCCAAAAACCCCTCACAAATGTTCTAGAAACATCTTGAGCGAATCGTAAAAAAGAACCGACTCAACAGAAGGATTTGCTCGCGAGTCGGATTTGATTTTTACAAAAAGATTCCTACACAAAGCTGAAATGAAAGGTTGGAAAAATGTACACGTTATGTATTATGTCTGTATCTGCTATTCTGCATCTGCATCTTGTGATTGTCATCCCAATCCACACATGCTAGGTTTGCTCAGATCCAACTGTGAGCGTGTGATAGTTTAGGTGTGTCTCAGAATGGATCTGAAGTTCAACAGTGTTCACTTTATCATGCAACATCTGCTCATTTTGTGACTACAAATGATACAGAGAATCTGGTTTTGACCAGATGTCCCTCTAACTTACTCCACCTTTCATGCACACACAAAACATTTTACGCTCTTCTGTTGAGAATAAGTTCATGGATGAAAGAAAGTACACTTTAGCATACTTTTTTAAAAGAGAACTTATGGAAGTAATGCAATTTAAAAGAATAGATTTAAGTGCAATCTGAATGTTTCCAGACATGTCATTTACAATTAAATAAAAAAAACTATTTTACATTTAAATGAAATGAAGTTAGTTGAACTTAAAGGTTATTTTTTTATATTTAGGTTATATGTAATTTCATAATTCTGTTGAGTTATTAAAATCAAGTACTTTATGTGCTTTAGTATGTTAGTCAACACATCAAAATAAGTGTACTTCTTTAAAGCATGACAAGATTAACAACACTTTTTAAAAGAGTACTCAAGTGTGTTAAGAAATGAAAGTGAACTCTCTTTAGGTACACTTAAGTGGTCTTTTATTTTATTGCTATTATATTCTCTGCAAGTACTGTTTTTTTTTGTTTGTTTGTTTTTTTTAAATATATACCTTTAAGATTTAAAGTACACTGTAAGCACACATTCAATACAATTAAGTGCACTTCTTTTTCACAAAGGAAGGCAGAATGATTAGTAGCAGTGCTTCTCTACACCAGTGAGGTATTAAATTATCAACTTTACAATATGAGTTAACATTTTTGAGCCGTCACATCTACACACATGGCATGAGCTTCATTAGCTCATATCACATCCCAAGTGAGCAGATCATTTGATACCTGAGACAGAAAACATGAACCAAACAAGCAGGGCACTTGAACACTTAGACCGCGTATGAAACCACACTTAAAAATAAAGGTGCTTCTAAAGGTTTTTCAAGCGATGCCATAGAAGAACCATTTTTGGTTCCACAAAGAACCATTCAGTCAAAGCTTCTTTAAAGAACCATCTCTTCCTTACCTTTTTATAATCTGAAGAACCTTCTTTCACCACAAAGAACCTTTTGTGAAACAGAAAGGTTTTTCAGATGTTAAAGGTTCTTTATGGAACCATTTAGACAAAAAGGTTCTTCTATGGCATCGTGAAGCACCTTTATTTTTAAGAGTGCAGTTTCACAGACTTCCTCTGACACAGTACAAACTCATGAATGAGTTGTGTGTGGTTGGATGTATATGGTTTGTGTATACACTACATATACAGCACTTCTGTTTTTGAATAGACTCATTGAATAATTTATCATGAAGCTCTGTGGCATTCTTTGTATCTTGTATCTACCAAGAAGTTTGAATTTCACTTAAAGATGTAGCACAGTATGGGTGCCAACATGTATGCTGGTGCTAAGATATATGACTCTAGAACATCTCTGTAATGAGGAGCGAGAGGGCGGCACCAGAAACGCCTGCGTCTGAGATGGTTTCACATGATTATAATAATAACTTTAGTCTCAGACACACTCTCTTTATTCACAATTACTTCTGAAGTGTCATCCTTACCATAGAAAATGCTTAACAGTTCAGGAAGTGCAAAGATCAGTTATCAAAACTTTTGAAGATGGGGGAGAAATCCATCAGTTTTTGATGCTGACTATTGGTTTGGATGGAAATTCCTGGTATGGCATAGTTAAAGAAATGTTTCACATCAAGATTCACTCCTGATTATAGATGATTTGAGAATAATTTGGGATTAATTAAATCTAAAAGATGGGTTAATTTCACAACTATACAACCCTATTGCCTATTGCAAAATTTAAACAAGAAAAAATAGTACATGTCGTGTGCATGTGAATCTCTTAATTGTCTTGTGAAAAAGAATTACAACTTTACTTTTAAAAAAGAGTAATTATTACAGTAAAAGAAAAAAAAAACTTAAGTGTGAACGGAATGTCATGTTTTCAGCTCCTTGATTATGTTATTTACAATTAAATTATTATAGGACTTAAGTACATCTTTACCTTCATTCTAACTGTAATATTAAATGTTATTAAATGTATTGAATACCACACAACAGTTAAAATTATCAAGTACTTTACATGTGCTTTAGTATGTTAGTCAACACATCAAAATAAGTGCTCTTAAAGCATGACAACAGATTTAAAAGTGTACTTAAGTGTGTTAAGAATCATAGTCATGAAAATGCACTTAAGTGGCTTTTATTTCATTAATTTTATATTATAAAATAATATTATCTATTTTTTAAGATATATTAAGATTTGAAGTATAAAAGTGTACATTCTTTTTTCAAGAGTTTGTAAGCATAATAACTGAGTCATAGGTTCACTCTCTGGACATGTACAATGGGATCAAATGATTCATTAACATAATTGCTATATTTAAAATAACTATTCTAAGCTTAAAGTCAGATTTTGTTCAACATTTCCCCAAAGCATATCTGTTCCTTCAGCAATTTAGTTGCATTCTTCAAGTAATCATGTCTCTAAAAGATGCTCTTGAGAAATACAAACATCTGAAATTATAATACACACTTCTTGGTCAATCTCATTCCAAGTGCTTTCTTAAACTGTAGATGGTGCTACAGTAGAAAGAGAGAGACACTACTAAATCCCATTAATTGTCAATTTAAATATAGCTTGTAATGTATGCAATGTTAACCTTTTACCAATAATAAAGAGCAATTTTGTGTCAGTGGTTGATTTTTATTAAACTGGTTTCAGTTTTTTAATTTTTGTTATATGAAGGTCACATCACATCATGCCTTCCTCTCACACCTTTATCTTAAAAAAATAAAAAACCTCATACAAATGTCATTTCCATCACATTGTATTCTACGTTCTACAATTCTACATAACTTGAGATGTTGTGAAAATGACACAGTGGTAAAAATGTTCAGGACTTTCAGAAAACAAAGTTGACTAAATTCTGTTGGACATTGTTAATGAAAAAGTTAAGTATGAAAAGCGTGTTTTAGGAGACTTTATATTCAATACACAAGGCTAAAAGTGCTCCTGGTTGAAGAAAAGCTCTGTTCATCAACTTATGTAAGTTACCCAATGGTGTAAGTTAGCTGTTATTCAAATATCCTCTTTAAAACTTTTCACTGTTTAGCTCTTGAAAACTAAACTAATAACATATAGCCTAATCACTCATAGATCATTATACGTATTTTCCAGGATCTTCTGATTTGTTATGTCACAGACAGTGCTTGATCATCGTGGTTTGGGCATTACTAATCGGAAACTACATTTCTTAAAATATCTCAACTTTTTAAAGATCAACTTTTGGGGAATTTTCCTAGATGGATAGAAGTTACTAAATGTTCAAACTGCACATTTGTGCTCATTTCAGTTCAGGCCTGATGTATGTCCTAAAATATAATTTAATACAATACACTAGTGACAGGTTTGGGGTTGGTAAGGTTTTTAATGTTTTTGAAAAATTGAGAAAAAAAAAGAAAAGAAAAAAAAAGTTAAACAGTATTATTGTTATATATTATTACAACTTCAACTTCAAATAACAGTTTTCAATTTTAATATATTTTTTAAAATGTAATTTATTCCTGTGATGTCAAAGCTAAATGTAGTTTGTATACTGTATAAATATACTGTATAAATAGGCTAGTTTTCACGACACTGTGAAAATCATCAACCTTCCGGTTGTTGTTATTTTTTTTGTTTTTTGTTTTTTTTTGGTTTTTTTTTTGCATATTTGTCACACTTAAAAGATTCAGGTCATCAAACTAATTTTAATATTACACAAAGATAATGCAAGGAAAATGCAGTTTTTAAATGATGATTTTATTTATTAAGGGAAAAAAGCTGTCCAAATCTACCTGGGTCCACATGAAAAATGAATTGCCCCCTCCTGTTAAACCATAAAAGAACTGTGATTAACCACATTATTTTAGAAAGCTGAGTTAAATTTCACTAGACAAACCCAGGCCTGATTACTGCCAGACCTGTTGAATCAAGAAATTACTTAAATAGAACCTGTCTGACAAAGTGAAGCATGCTTAAAGAGCAACACATCATGCCGCGATCTAAAGAAATTCAAGAACAGATGAGAAACAAAATAGTTGACATGTATCAGTCTGGAAAGGGTTATAAAGCCATTTCTAAGGCTTTGGGACTCCAGCGAACCACGGTCAGAGCCATTATCCACAAATGGAGAAAACAATGGTGAACTTTCCCAGGAGTGGCTGGCCTACCAAAATTACTCCAAGAGCGCAATGACGACTCATCCAGGAGGTCATAAAAGAACCCAGAACAACATCTAAAGAACGGCAGGCCTCACTTGACTCAATTAAGGTCAGTGTTCATGATTCAACAATAAGAAAGAGACTGGGCAAAAACGGCATCCATGGGAGAGTTCCAAGGCAAAAGGCACTTCTGACCAAAAAGAACACAAAGGCTCGTCTCACATTTGCCAAAAATATCTTGATTATCCCCAAGACTTTTGGGCAAATATTCTGTGGACTGATGCGACAAAAGTTGAACTTTTTGGAAGGTGTGTGTCCCGTTACGTCTGGCGTAAAACCAACACAGCATTTCATAAAAAGAACATCATACCAACAGTCAAACATGGTGGTGGTAGTGTAATGGTCTGGGGCTGCTTTGCAGCTTCAGGACCTGGACAACTTGCCATAATTGATGGAACCATGAATTCTGCACTCTATCAGAAAATCCTGAAGGAGAATGTCCGGCCGTCAGTTTGTGACCTCAAGCTCAAGCACACTTGGGTTATGCAGCAGGGCAATGAACTCAAACACACCAGCAAGTCCACCTCTGAATGGCTCAAGAAAAACAATATTAAGGTTTTGGAATAGCCAAATCAAAGTCCAGACTTAAATCTGATTGAGATGCTGTGGCGTGACCTTAAACAGACCTTAAACATTCATGCTCGAAAACCCTCCAATGTGGCTGAATTAAAACAATTCTGAAAAGAAGAGTGGGCCAAAATTCCTCCACAGCGATGTGAAAGACTCATTGGCAGTTATCACAAATGTTTGATTGCAGTTGTTGCTACAAAGGGTGGCACAACCAGTTATTAGATTTAGGGGGCAATTACTTTTTAATGTAGTGCCAGGCAGGTTTGGACAGCTTTTTTCCCATAATAAATTAAATCATCATTTTAAAACTGCATTTTGTATTTACTCGGGTTATTTGTGTAATATTAAAAATTTGTTTGATGATCTGAATCTTTCAAGTGTGACAAATATGCAAAATATGCAAAATAAAAAATAAAAAAACAGGAAGGGGGCAATGTCTGTGTGTGTGTGTGTGTGTGTATGTATATATATATATATATATATATATATGTGTGTGTGTGTGTGTGTGTGTGTGTATACAGTATATATATATACAGGTGCATATAAAAATTTAGAATATTGTGAAAAAGTTAAAAAAAAAATTCTGTAACTTATTTGAAAAAGTGAAAGTTTCATATATTCTAGATTCATTACATGTAAAGTAAAACACTTCAAAAGTTTTTTGTTTTAATTTTGATGATTAGAGCTTACAGCTCATGAAAGCCAAAAATCCAGTATCTCAAAATATTAGAATATTCACATTTGAGTTTCATTAAATGACAATCCCTACAATATAAATTCCGGGTATCTCTTGTTCTTTGAAACCACAATAATGAGGAAGACTGCTGACTTGGCAATGGTCCTGAAGACAATCATTTACACCCTCCACAAAGAGGGTAAGTGACAGAAGGTCATTACTGAAAGGGGTGGCTGTTCACAGAGTGCTGTATCAAAGCATATTAAATGCAAAGTTGACTGGAAGGAAGAAATTGGGTAGGAAAAGGCGCATAAGCAACAGGGATGACCGCAAGCTTGAGAATACTGTCAAGCGAAGCCGATTCAAACACTTGGGAGAGCTTCACAAGGAGTGGACTGAAGCTGGAGTCAGTGCATCAAGAGTCACCACGCTCAGATGTCTTCAGGAAAAGGGCTACCAACCCACGTCTGAAACAGAAACAACGTCAGAAGCATCTTACCTGGGCCAAAGAGAAAAAGAACTGGACTGTTGCTCAGTGCTCCAAAGTCCTCTTTTCAGATAAAAGTAAATTTTGCATTTCATTTGGAAATCATGGTCTGGAGTCTGGAGGAAGAATGGAGAGGCACAGAATCCAAGCTGCTTGAAGCCCAATGTGAAGTTTCTGAAGTCAGTGATGATTTGGGGTGCTGTGACGTCTGCTGGTGTTGGTCCATTGTGTTTTATCAAGTCCAAAGTCAATGCAACCGTCTACCAGGATATTTTGGAGCACTTTATGCTTCCGTCTGCTGACAAACTTTAGGAGATGCTGATTTCCTTTTCCAGCAGGACTTTAGCACCTGCCCACAGTGCCAAAATCACTTCCAAGTGGTTTGCTGACCATGATATTATTGTGCTTGATTGGCCAGCCAACATGCCTGACCTGAACCCCATATGGAATCCTTGGGAGAAAGATGAGAAACAGTGGATCCAACAATCCAGACGAGCTGAAGGCTCAATAGTGCCTCAGCGGTGCCACAGGCTGATCGCTTCCATGCCACACCTCGCTGATGCTGGAATTTGTGCTAAACGAGCCCCGACCAAGTATTGAGTGCATAAATGAACATACTTTAAAGAACTTGAACTTCTTTTAGCAAATCCTTTTTTTTATTCTCTCTCTCTCTCTTTTTTTTTTTTTTTTTGATAATCTTAGGAAATATTCTAATATTTTGAGATACTGGATTTTTGACTTTCATGAGCTGTAAGCTCTAATCATCACAATTAAAACAAACAAACAAAAAAACCTTTTGAAATGTTTTACTTTACATGTAATGAATCTAGAATATATGAAAGTTTCACTTTTTGAAATGTTACAGAAAAAAATGGACTTTTTCACAATATTCAAATTTTTTGAGATGCACCCATATATATATATATATATATATATATATATATATATATATATATCAATGTAAAATGTCTTTACTGTCAATTTTTACTGACCACAAACTTTTGAATGACAGTGTAATCTAACATATTACGGTCATCAGATTTTTTAAACATTTTTAAAATAGTAGTTAATATGTGGTATGTGTCAGAGGACTGGTTTGTTCTCGGCAGCAGCAGTAACAGCGGCGGCAGCCATGTTTGCCTGAAGCTCAACAGCGAGTGTATTGTGTTTCTCAGAGCGCTGCTGATTCATGCTGCTCACAGTGTGTGTCTCCGTCTGACAAATGTACACTTAGACTGTATAGATAAACGACTTGCTTGACAACTAATTCTGTCACCTTAGGCCAATTCACAACCTTCAGTCACGAAGACAAGGCTAGACAAATGGATTACAGACAAATGGGTTAAGCAACACAGAATATAAAGATTCCTGAACAGCTAAATATTTATCAAAGCTATTTATTTGTTGACAAATCACATCACATGATTTGAAAGTACGCCTATCTAAATACAGCTGGCTTTAGTATTCATTGTTTAAGAGAAATAGTTAATGCATGTTTCACTGAATAAAGTTTGTCCATTTATACATAAATAAAGTCGGTCCATTTATTCTCAGAATGAATGTGTTTATAAAGAACAATGTTATCGTGGAAAAGCTGCACAGATCTTTTGTTTTTTGTTTCTTTCACCAGCAGTGTCCCGTTCCCAGGATGAAATGGGAGCCGGGGTCTGACCGCAGCAGAGCACCCACATTCCCACTGACTCGGGCCATAAATGCAATTCATTATGCACTTCGTTTTTGCAGAATATTGCTGGAGACCAAGGATACATTAATAAAATACAGGGACATGATACTTCATTTTCATTAATTTATTCAACATTTATAATGTTACAAAATATTCGGTTTTAAATAAATGCTGCTCCTTTGAACTTTTTATTCATCAAAGAATTCTGAATAAAATTCAATATTAATAATAATACTATTTCTTGAGCAGCAAATCAGCATATTCGAATGATTTCTGAAGGATCATGTGACACTGAAGACTGGAGTATTGATGCTGAAAATTCAGCTTTACATCACAGGAAATTTTTATTATTTTTTTTTAATACATAAATTGTAATATTTCACCATATTTTTGATCAAATAAATGCTGTCTTGGTGAGAAAAACAAAAGATGTCTTTCAGCATAAACTTTAAAAAATCTTACCAACCCCAAACTTTTAAATGGTAGTGTAACAGCCTAAATGTGAATCGAAACATATATTTGTAATGCATTAATGACATTTATAAATGCTTTCAGAAGTTTAACTCAATCTCAAAAAACTTTGCTTCACATGTACATATCTTACATACCTTAAGTGCAAGAATAAAATCATAAATTCACTGCATACATCCATTTTTAATCATTCAGGTTTTTTTAAATTTTGTTTTATTATTATTATTATTTTTAATTTTGCTGTTTGCTGTTATCACATATGGGCTGCTAAATTGTGTGCACAGTTTTCAGTGATGGCAGTATTTGTATAACAAGAAGTGTTATGTAAGTATTATTTATTGTAGTATTTAGTCATACTTTTAATAATTTTTCAGCAATTTTACATGCTTTTGTCATTTCTGTTAGTTTTTTTATATTTCCCATTCCCTTATTCTACTTTTTTTTATTTAGTTAATTTTAGTACTTCATCTTTTTTCTTTTTTTTTTTATTTAATTTAATTGCAAAGGCAACATTTCTGATTTTCTTTTATAGTCGTACAAAAAATTAGGGGTATGATTTTGAGAAAAATATCTACACTGAAAAAAAAGATTTGTTGGATTTACTCAATTGAATTATGGACATTGGTTCCACACATTTAGTTTGAGTTCAGAGTGTCCTACACATTTATGTGGTTTCATTATAATACTTTTGTGTTAATCAGATGTATTTTCAAAAGGTAATGTGTACGTAGTCTTTTTAAGTTATCCTAACATAATTCAGTTATGTTAGCTTAACATTATTATTTTATTTTAGATATATGCTTCGATCATGTTAATTCTGTGCAATTAAATTAAGTTATCTTAACATAATTTTGATAACTTCACTAAAATTAAATTTTAATACAAATTTTAATGGTTTGTTGTTTCATTTCATTTTCAATAACAAAAACCTCCTGTGAAGCCTTTATTTAATCATTTGAACAATGCGTCATTTAAATGACATCTAAACATTTTGCTTTCAAAAACTTAGCATGAATAACTTCTCTGATGATTAAATATAATAAAACTACATATTAGTTTTAATGAGACAAGTATAAAAACAAAGACAATTACTGTTGTATGCATAACATATAGTGCACCGATATATGTAAACCCTCATAAGAACTTTTTGTAAACAAGATCATAAACACAAGTAACTGCGTGTTTAAAAACGAATAAAATATTGTAACACTAATCATTTTATTTCATAAAATTAGTGCTCTCAGAAACCTTAAAACTGTACCCAAGAAGTTATTTCAAGAAAAACACTTTTATTTCAAAGATATTTATATATAGATTAATTTCAAAATCTACTAGCAGTCTATGCTGAAGATCATAGCTTGAATATTTTTTATTATTTAATGCTGTATTGATCAATTTGTCCTGGAGCATTTTTAGAAGACTTGCTCCAAAAGGTCAGCCAAATTGTACTCTTCTGTCATTTTCTCCAGGAGCACTTTCTATATTAATCCTCCTCTTAATGTTTTAATAACTGAAATATATGTAAAAATAATGTTGACATACAGTATCTGACCCTTACTCAAACTATAAACAATGTATCTTATTTATGCGAGATCATCCATGTGTCAAAGATTCAGCTCTCTAATCAATCAACTTTTGAGCCAGTCCAAAGAAGGGCCAAATTCAGACAAAAAGGGATTTAGAAACAAGAGAAGGCAAAGGAGAACAGTCTAAACAATGATGAGATCACAGTTTGCACTCTGCAGTGGTGTCTTGCATGAAGGCTGCTGGAATTTTTCTGGGGTTGATCATTTATAGTCTCAGCAGTCATTCAAAAAGCGGTCCATCTCACTGGTGGAGTTTAGATTTGAAATTTTGGGCCTTGATAGAGAGCTCCTCTCCATCCAACTCCATGATGAGTTTTTGCAGAATTTCAAAAGTAAAATGCAACTTTGTGGGGTACTGCAGGTTAAGAGCATAAATTAGACCGAACAACATTGACGTTGCAAAAGCCACGCTGTCAAGGTCCTGAAGCACTGTCACACCCTCTAGCACAATTCCCACATCATGGGCTTCATTGTCTGCAGTGTTCTTTATCATGAAGATGCCCATGGTGGTCTTCTCAGTGGCACTCTGCAAAAGATCTTCTTCCATGTCCTAAAGATAGAAAACAAGATGAATATGTATTTAACACATGAACAAGAAAAATGAGAGGTAGCTTTTTTGTATCTTACTAGGGAAGTCATTTTTAGAAAATGCCAGTGCTTGCGGTGACCCCAATCTACTCTCCTGTCCTATTAAAAGGCATAATGGAATATTACTTAAAGAAAGGACCATCAAATTATTTTACATTATATTTTGACTTAAGAACTACAAAAATGGGGTTACCCTCACGAAAAAGAAGTTTATTCAAGTGTGCTATTAGTATACATCTTTTAAACTAAAAATAGGAAAGTATACTTTCAGTCTACTTTTTATGTACTTCTCAGAAATGTGTTTTATGTACTTCTCAGAAATATACTTAAAATGACAGTATACTTGACTTATACTTAGTATATAATATATTTAGACTTATAAAAGCCTAAATATATTGTATATAATTGTTTAGACAACAGTTCGTTCTGGTTCTCAAATATGACTGGTTGAGAACCGTGAGATATTGTACCGGTATCGCTACAGGAATGCCCTTTCACAATTTTGTATCACTCCAGTTGTTCTAGCCGGGTCTTTGTATGTTCAGATATTCATATAAAATATATACAAATTAATACCTAAATAGGGACATAGTAGTTTACTTAAAGTATGATGTAAAGTTCACTTAAAGAAAACTTATGAGTAATTACTTGTAAATGACTTGTAAATTAACAAAACATACACAAATTGTTAGCATATCACTTACTAATCCCTTATGAATGTTTTGTAAATGATTAGTTCATCATTAACTAATCACTGACTTACAACTGAAAGTTATTATAAAGTGTTACCCTTTATGGTAGTAATTTATATTAATTATGCTATCCATCTCAAAGTGAAAACCATGTAGTCTACCAAAATTTCATTAACAGTAGATGTGAAATCTTAATATTATAATCTTAAAACCTGCCTGAGAGAGCTTTTTATGAGTTATGGGGCGAGGGCGGGGCTATCGAGTATTCGTTTACTTGATAAAAGAGGTCACTGTACTAAAAAACATACTGTATGTTTAACTTGATGTTTATTTGTCAGTAAATCAGTCAGCTTCACATTGTTCCTCTCATAGACATACACTGACGGAGCATTGAGCGCTTTTGTCCATTGCTGTGATAAGACAACGGCGACGAACCCCTCCCCCACCTAAATCCAAACCTAAAGTCAGTGGAGGGGAGCTCATTCTGAGAGGTAGCACAGATTGTCGAATCTGGTCCTAAAAACACATATCAGTGAACTTGGAAGCAGCGGGTTTTCTGGATACAAAGCACAATAACGTTGAAATTTTAAAGATATTTTTTAACCGATTTCAATGCTTTACGTTCCACGTAAAGTGCAAAAACGTTTAACGTTAATCTCCATCTCGATAGTTAGATTTGGATAATTATTCATTGTCATAAGGTATTATTAAACCTCGCTCTTATGAAGCATTAATAAATTCAGTTAGGTTTCCCCTTGTTATACGTACGCATTCTTTCCTATCAACCCTCAGCACAAAATGCCGTTAAATATTTATAATCACTGATTCTGAAAATCGAAGTTAACTCTAAACGCTGTGAAATGAATTTTAGCCAATGTTGACAGGCATTAGCCTAATCGCCCGATGAAAACTTAGTATCCATTTGATTTAATCGCAGTTTGGTAAACTACGAGTAACGTTAATATTTAACCTTAACTTACCTCAAAAAAAAAAAAAAAAAAAAATCTGCGATGACACTTGACGAAATATGCCGTCGATATGATCTAAAAGCGTGTGGAGCTATCTTAAAACACTATTGTTGCATTTAATCTGACAATGACTGCATTTTTCGAATTATCATACTATTTTATTTTTATTTTTTTTAATGAAATTCTTACCTTTTAAGGAGCTTTGGAAACAAGTCAGTCAGTCCCCTCAAGTGTCCTTTCCCAGACCAACGGTCCTGGTTTTCAAAGCGCATGAGCGGATGCTCTCGTGCACCTTGCTCCCGCGTAAATGATAAGAGAACTTCACAAAACTGAATTAGATTAATTGTACGCAATGGAATTAAGTTGAGAAGAAAATGTAAAGTAATCGTGTGACATGAGCTAATTTTAATTAAGTAAATCAAACAGCAGAAAAAAATCATTTTACGTGAACACCATTTGTTGGAAATCTGAATCAATTTGAACATTTTCTTGCAAAGTGATTATATCATGTTTTGATGACTGTGTTGAATTTCATTTAGACTTTACACAATAAAATTATGTTTGCATCTCAAACATAAATTTATTAAGTAGACTGTAAGTGTATTGTTTAAGTGAATTCAGTAAAACTGCCTTTCCTTTTTTTCAGTGTACAATACCCACCCCTAACACTCAATGACAAAAAACAAACAAAAAAAACAAACAAAAAAAAAAAAACATACAAATTGATGTGAATTCACCACCAACAGTTCGCCATTAGAGTGTGTTGGTAGACACCATATTCATTTTTTTTTTTTTTTTTTTTTACGAAAACATGGCTTTGAGGAAATGTTTGTTCAACAGGCTCTACTGACTTAAGGTCCTACAACATGTTTTTTTTTTATTACTATTATTATTATTACAGGAACTAACGAACCTAATGTTTCCACAAATGTAGCTGCCTCAGACAGCTGAAGACCACATGGTCAGCCGTTTAACATCTCCACAGGTTTGTTTAGTAACATAAGAACGAGAAAACAGGGTCAGTCAATCTTTACAGCTCTGAGACAAGTGAAAACGAGAAGGGTTTAACCTCTCTGTCCAGAGGACATCGTAAATAAACCACTGACACAAAGTCCTCTTGATCGTGAAGAACTCAACATTTAGTCCTGAACTCATCAAGAGTCCCTCTTTCAGTACACGTCTATGGGTTTTTCACTTTAGCAAGCACCATTCGGAGGAAAAAAAACACCAAACACCATTTAATTCTTCATTTCTCTTTATCTTTAACAACAGCAATATTGAAGGAACTGATGTTTTGCGTGCAAACTTGTTTAACAGTTTGTGTGAATATGGTACCTGTGCTTGACAAACACCAACATTATACAGCAGTGACTGACTCTCCAAAGAGAGACGTGAACAACAACCCACATCAGGGGTTTTCTCTGAGAAAAACAAGTCGGTGAGAATTTGCACTGAAATCCATGGACCTACACATTCAATCAGGGCAGTGTACACTGCTTCAATCCCAAATGAAGTTTAGATGCAAGATTTGTCATTTATCAATGGCATCCTGTCATAATACATCCTAATTAAGCCCCAAAAACATTAATGTACAGTAATGGTACCTTGAAAAAAAAAGAAGAAAAAAAATAAATTAATTGAAGGAATAGCTAACCCAAATATAAAAATGCTGTCATCACTTACTTATGCTCCAGTTGTTGGTCCCCATTCACATCCACAGTATGGAAAAAACCTATTATAAAAGTCAATGGGTACCAGCAACTGATTGGTTACACACATTTATCAGAATATCTTTTTGTTTTGTGTTCATCAGGAGAAAGAAACTCAGGGTGAGAAAATGACAATTTTCATTGTTTCATTTTTATGTGTGAACTGTGCCTTTAAGTGATAGTTCTCATCATTACGTTGTTCCAAACCCATCAGATTTTCTTTCTATGGACAATATTCTTAAATCATATTATTGTTACTCACACAAAGCTATTGTTTGGCTTCAGAATACTTAATACTTTGAATATAGTACACAAATCATATGTGCAATGCTTTTTTTGTTCTTTTAATGGTGCTTTTTACATCTTGATCCTAATTCAGTGTAACTGCATGCAAACGAGTGACTAATACATTCATCAGAATTCTTTAGTCAAACAGAAGTGGCCATATGGGTTTGGAAGAACATGACAATTTATTTTTAGGTGAACTTATAAATTGCAAGCTGGAATTCTGACATGCAAAGATGTGATTTTAACCCCCAAATATATTGCACTGATTCTCTTCAATAGAGCTCTACAAGTTTAAATAACAACATTTACAACTCCACCTCAATGTGAAGTCATAGAAATGATAGGTGATGGCATTTAAAAAAATAAAATAAAAGCAATGCTCACAATCCCACATACACTCACAGACAAGCAATAAGCAGTACCAATGATAAAGCAGTAATTCTGACACTGTAACACTGTAATATTCAATATTATATTAGAAACCATCTACCTTTAACAAGAAAAAAAATACAAATAAGAGCCATTTTCTCTTTCTCTGTCAACATTCCTCCATGGAGTGCTGTTTATGGAAATATAATTCATGGAAAGGTGTTTTAGGTAGAAAAAAAGTGAACTTGAATCATTTTAGAAATTTGCCACATCTTTCTAATTGTGGCTGGTGTTTTTACATTTTATCAGCGCAGTCCAACTTCAGTGAACAAAAACCCCCAAGAAAAAAATTCCAAGACATGAGTTTCTGTTGTTTTGAACAGAAAGAGAGAGAGAGGTGGGGGGAGGTTTTGGTGGTAAAAACATTTAATATTCATCTTTTAAAATGAATCTCACTCTGTTTTTTTTTTTGGCACAACCAAAACATTTAATAAATGTTCAATTATGCGTACAGTCTTGAGTCGAGGCAACAGCCGGCAGAACTTTGTCTAGACTACGGACACATATATAAACCATACTCAAGTCACATGTCCTCTTTCACATTGATAGTGACACTGAAAATCAAAAGGCAGCCTCAGCGTCCCGCAGACAATTAATAAATAAACAACCAAACATCACAGCTGATCAGAGGCAGCCATACAGTCCTTTCCGAAGCCGCAGTCTTCACCGTCTTCACATTACACCAAAGCTTGACGGGCCTTGGCTGTACATGTCATGTAGAATCCCTTGCAAATTATTCTGTGAAAATGCAAAATTGGCCAGCGAGAGGCTGACATGATGATTGTAGGAGAAAGACTTGATAGGATGCAAAACCATGACAAAGTGTTTTAAAACCAAATCATTGGAGAGGTGCGTCTCCTCCGTTGATTGGCCAGCTGTTTGATTGACAGGGTCCTGGCCCTATAGGGTAACAGGGAGGTCTTGTGAACCCAGGCCCTCCTCCAGCCACTGGACGGAAGCAGAGGCACCGCGCAGGAGTGTGGAGCGGTTGTGTATGCGTCTCAGACGGAGCAGGTAGAGGAGGATGGACAAAACCACCACCAGAAAACAGGCCAGGAACAGATAGTGGTTGTTCATGAAGGAGAAGCTGTGATGCCAGTGAGAGTGAGAGCCCTTCAGACTCTCCTGCTGGATGTCCCTGACAAACCAAAACACCAGCAAACACGTCAGAAATCTACATTTTCAAATGAAAATTAAATATATACAAAATAAAAAAAATGTTAACATTTTGTTTTAATGTGATTTTTTGTGTTAATATGGTTAGTAGTAATATGATGTTTGTTAGGCTGGTACTGTAACTTCAAATAATCTTTACGGGTTTATAAAATAGAGACATTTTATAAAATAAAATGTGCTATAAAATCCAACTAAAAACAACTGTGCGCAATATTATTAAGCAGCAAAAACCCAAAATTACATGTCTGTCTGTGAGACACTGAGCTCATATCAGCAAAATGCCACTTCTGGTAAGTGACAGTTGGAAGATGATAATTTACAGGGCAAAGGTGTTAAATTATAAAACTTAATTGTTTAGAAAATTAATTGGCTATTACTTTAAAAAAAATGTTCTTAAAGTTTAGTAGTTAAAGCTGCAAAAAATAATAAGACGACTTTGGAATAAGACTTGTCAAGTCAGTTTACACTACTGTTCAAGGCAGCAGCATTTATTTGATAAAAAAATACAGTGTGAAATATTACACTTTGAAATAATTGTATTCTATGTCACTATATTTTTAAATGTAATTAATTTCTGTGATGAAACGCTGAATTTTCCGCATCATTACTCCAGTCTCGTGTGTCACATGATCCTTCAGAAATCATAATATATACAGATTTGCTGAAGAAACATTTCTTATTATTATCAATTGTTGTGGAAAATACTAGAGATTTATTTCAGGATATTTTAGTGAATATAAAGTTTTTGAAATATATATATATATATATATATATATATATATATATATATATTTATTTTTTTTTTACTGTCACCTTTATCAACTTAATTCTTCCTTAATCCTTGATTAATAAAAAATATATATATATAATAATAATTTTTTTTTAAGACCCTTTAAAAGTTTGATCCCAAGTTTAGCATCTAAAGAATTGGAAAAAACATCGGGGGGAAAAATATTAATAATAAAAAAACTATTTTGTAAAAGTAAAAAAAAGGCTCAAAACTATTTAAAAGAAAAGAAGGCTCAAAAACCAAGTTGGTGTGTGTATGTATGTACCTTAGAGGTAGAAAACGTGTGCGGTACAAAATGGCTCCTAGTGTCCACTGCACTTCTTTGTCATACACCAGCAGGGCCGTCCTGAGATTCTCGTAGGCCGCTGGAAACGCAAATCCTGAGTGGAGCACTTCATACATCCACGCAGACTTAAAGCACTGATACCTGCAGGAGGAGAGGAGCAGCCCGTTTATTCATTTCTCCAAACTGATCACTGACACAGTGTTATGTACAAACTGTTGATGTATTATTTTCTACCATACACCTTTGTACTGAAGAGAAAATGAGTCAATGCTGCCTTAATAGAGGTTTTTGTATTTTAAACTTACTTCAGTCTATGTTGATCAGCATGCGAGGCGTAAAGTCCTCGATCAAACCGTTCTTTCAAAGTCTTCCACTGGGTGGCACAGTAACTCTGAAATTAAAAGGATAAGGTCAGTAACAACTTACGGTCAGTAAAAACAAATGTGATAATGAGAAATTTATAAGCAATTTTTGTAGGCTGGTCATTTTTGACTGGGAACACCACATGTTGGAACAAAAATCCCCCCAAAAAGTTATATACTGGAACAAAACTTAAGGGTTGAAAAAAAAAAAAAAAAAATGAATGAAACGCTGTAACAAAAATCTTGTTTCTTTCTTCTAATTTTCTTTTATGCATCACAAAAAGAGAAATTTTGAAGAATGCTCATGCTTTGTTCCATACGACAGAAGTGACCTCTCTTTTTGGAGCTTGTGCACCTTATGCATAATGTCAGTGCACCTTAGCAGCGTTGGAATATTTGGTGGAGTTGTAGTCTCCTCCCATGCGCAGTACATCTTCAGTACAGTAGTAGAACTCAGAGAAGCCGTAGAACTGGCTGTTGGTGAAGTCGATGGGCGGCTGGTAGACTCCGTTCAGCGATGTGTTGGTGTCGTTGGTGCGGTTGAGGAACGGCTGGAGCAGCAGACGGCAGCGGTCGAAGTCTCCAGTGCCTCTCAGGTGAACTCTCTGGTCCTGAGGACCCACCTCATCCTGGAGGTCAGCTGGCAGACAGGGGTCGAGGATGGGCGAGTCTGCGCTCTCTCCCTGATGCTGACCCAGCAGCCTAGAGACAGTAGTGATCGATGAGAACTTCCCAAGGAATTTTGGTTGACATCAAATATTCAAAATATAAATAAGTGTTAAAACAAAGGCGTTTTAATAATGGTTCTTATTTAAACTTAAAGATCATAAAAAGTAGCTAAGCTTGATTTATTACTTGATTTATTAGTTCAAACATGAATGCCTGAATGAACTGACTCCAATCTGATGTTTGTGTGACCACTTAATGTTCATGGAAGCCGGCACACATTATTGTTAATAAATTAAATGTTTTTAGGCAAAAAAAAAAAAAAAAAAAAAAAAAAATTATTAAAATGTTTGTTTCGTAAAAAAAAGAACAGCTAGTTAGCTATAAACTAGACAGATAATGAACAGCATCAAAAGGCTAAAACAAAAGTTATCATTTTAACATTACTGTTTGGTAAGATTTTTTTTACCGGTTGGTACATTTTTTTCAATGTTTTTTTTTTTCATG
Source organism: Spinibarbus caldwelli (assembly GCA_039654775.1). NCBI lineage: Eukaryota > Metazoa > Chordata > Actinopteri > Cypriniformes > Cyprinidae > Spinibarbus > Spinibarbus caldwelli. Next base: position 7,463,340 of record CM077248.1, read on the forward strand.
TTTAATTTTTTTAAATTAATCAAGATTGGATTTATTTGATCAAAAATACAGTAAATGCAGTAGTATTTTGGAATATTACAATTTAAAACTTTCCTGTTCTAATATATTTTAATAAGAACATAAAACTTATAACAAGAACATAAAAAAACTTATAAGAATATAAAACATATATTATTTATATAAAATAATTCATACAATTTATAGAAATACATAATTACAACAAATATTCGTAAATTGTATATTTTAATTTATTCCTATGAAGCAAAGCTGAATTTTCAGCATCATTACTCCAGTCTTCAGTGTCACATCGGAAATCATTCTAGTATGCTGATTTGATTCAAGAAACATTTATCATCATCATCATTAATATTATTAATTTTATTAATGCTAAAAACAGTTTTGCTGCTTCATTTTTTTTTTTGTGGAAACTGCGATACATTTTATTCTTTGATTAAGAGAATAGCATTTATGTGAAACAGAATTTTTTTTTGTAACAATATAAATGTTTACTCAAACTTTTGATTAATTTAATGCATCTTTGATTAATTAAAATATAAAGTTATATAAAAAAATCGTAGAACTCCAAACTTTTGAATGGTAGTGTACATTGTCTAGCTCATGTTCAACAATATTTTCAAAAAATATTTGATCTTACTTGTTTTGGATTTGTTTGGTGCTGATGAGGTTTTCCTCATATCTCTGGCGGGCCGCATTTCCACCAAAACCCAAAAATGTTGAGACATAAACACGATACACGTGTTCTGTTCTGTGAGCGTCACAGCCCAGGTTAAACTCCGCCAGCAAATTCTTGGCTATCTCTTCCTGGTAGCACACAGCAAAACACAGACAGAAATATAAGACTGCTGTGGAGAACAGATGTTAACAGAAGTTCAACATTTGGAGCATCTTCTTAAAATGCAGATCAACAGATCTACTCTGAAGATTGCTTGAACTGCATGTTTCTTTAAACACAAGAAGCAGCAAAGCAAGTGAAGTGAGAAGCAGCATCATATTTGTACAATGACATTTAAAGGAATGTTGGTGGTTCAGAACAATTTGAGCTCTATCAAACGCATGTGTGGCATGTTGTTGATTACCACAGAAAATTAGTGACTCAGCCCTCAGTAAAAATGAACATTTAGAGCAATGCACTACCAGTGGAAGTCTATGGGGCGAGACAATCTGAAGGAGAGACAATTGAGCTCAACGTGTTGATCAAGAACATTCCTTTAATAGCTCACAAGCTCTAATACAGATACAGAAAAACACTACAGAACATGATAAAAACACTGAACACTTCATTTGGATTGTGTTTAATTTCAGCAGCATCCTGTTATGTCAGATTAGAGGCCATCAGGATTTGGGCTGAGGAGTTTTCCTCTAAAACAATTGCACATACAGAATTAAGTCAGTTATTATATTCAGAAAACAAACAAACAAACATTGTGCACGCACACACACACCAAATTCATGGATTGCTAATATTAGATTATGAAACTCTCCCTAAATTACTGAGATTCAATTAAATGATCAAATATTGTTTAAAGGGGCCATGTCATTAATAAAAGTAGATAAACGATTATCTGATTTACATATAGAAACCTTAAAGGTACAGCAGGAAAAACAGCCTGTCTGATTAATTCTGAGCGTCAGAGAGGGAAGAAATGGTCTTATGAAAACACAAACAAACAAACAACCCTATTTCATAAGAAAACATAAATATTTTATGTTGTAGTGAATTGGAGGAGAATGCATATGAAGCTGTATGATTTTTTTCCAACACTAAACCATGAGATAAAAAATAAATAAATAAATAAACCTAAGCATGAAGGTTCACCAATAAACCTAACCTTTGGACGCAAGCAGATGAGACTGTACAATAAAAACTGTATTATAAAATTAGTATGTAAATAAAAATTAGTATGAAGGAGCTCATACGAATTAGTCGGAATGAGGCTGTACGAATTAGTCGGAATGAGGCTGTACGAATTAGTCGGAACGAGGCTGTACGAATTAGTCGGAACGAGGCTGTACGAATTAGTCTAAATTAGCCACGAACGAGGCTGTACGAATTAGTCTAAATTAGCCACGAATGAGGCTGTCCGAATTAGTCGGAATGAGGCTGTCCGAATTAGTCGGAATGAGGCTGTACGAATTAGTCGGAATGAGGCTGTATGAATTAGTCTAAATTAACCCGAATGAGACTGTACGAATTAGTCAGAATAAGGCTATACAAATTAGTCGGAATGAGACTGTACGAATTAGTCGGAATGAGACTGTACGAATTAGTCGGAATGAGACTGTACGAATTAGTCGGAATGAGACTGTACGAATTAGTCGGAATGAGACTGTACGAATTAGTCGGAATGAGACTGTACGAATTAGTCGGAATGAGACTATACGAATTAGTCCGAATTAGTCGGAATGAGACTGTACGAATTAGTCGGAATGAGCCTGTACGAATTAGTCGGAATGAGATCATACAGATTACTCTGAATAAAATCGTACAAATTAGTCCGAATGAGACTATGAATTTATCTGCATGAGATTGTACGAATTAGTCTGAAAGAGATTGAATGAATTAGTCCAAATGAGATTGTACAAATGAAATTAAGCTGAATTAGATTGTACGAATTAGCCTGAATGTGATTGTACAAATTAATCTGAATGAGACAGAAAATGAACACACCACCAATTCACCAAAACAAACTGTAATGCCACAAACTGCAATAAGAGTGTTTTGTACAATATTTTTGGTATAAAAAGCCTTCACTGACATTGTAAGTGGGCTTCAGAATAAGAAAAAAAAAATCTGAATTTGGTCCCCTTTAAAAAATAACTGTTGAAGAGCGATTAGTATTGTTCTCAGAGCTTAAGCGCCATGCTGCTATATGAGCATGCAGCAGGCTTATCTCAGTCCAAGGCATCAATTCAGCAAATTCACCATGGCCTTGTACTGCACTGGGCCAAGGTCCACAGAGTACCAGGAGGACAAGAATGAGAGAATGAGAATAACAAAGCCAAACTTTCAAAAATACGGGAAATTTTCATAGATAATAACCTGTTGTGGAGAAGCAAAGCTTACAGTTTTGGGCACTTCGTATGCGATCTGAGTGGAGACACCACCCATGTCCAATACGCCAGCCGTACGCTTGCGCAGCAGCGTCTCCTGCTGGTCACTGCCAGGAAACTGCACCTCCACCACTGCCTCATGTTCTGAGAAACGAGAGCACAGAAAATATAACAACAACAACAACAACAAAAAAAAAACCCAATGAAAGTGTAGATGAAAAGCAACTTTTGTAGGGGCTGTATATTTTTTTTTTTCAGAAAGAAAATGGCACAATATCACTTACCGTCCTCAACATGATTGAATCGTCCCAGAACAAAGTTGATACCTATCCATGCATATACTCCTGCAAAAAAAAAAAACAAAAACAAAAACCAAAAAAACAAAAACAATTGAATTCCACTGAATTCAGTTTTTCACTTTTATTCACCAAAGGCTCATTAAATTCATCCAATGTGACAGTAAAGACACTTGTTACAAAATAAATGCTGTTTTGAACTTATTCAACAAAAAATCCTGAAAAAAAAGCATCACCGTTTTCTTAAAAATATTAAGCAGCATGACAGTTTTCAACATTGATAAAAATTAGAAATGTCTCTTTAGCAGCAAATGAGAATTTTAGAATGATTTCTGAAGGATCATGTGACAGAAAACTGAAGTCATAATGCTGAAAATTCAGCTTCGCATCACAGAAATAAATTACATTTTAAATATATTACCATAGAGAAAAAAAAAAAACAATCACACTATTACAGTTTTTGTTGTATTTGTGATCAAATAAATGCAGCCTTGAGGACCATTTTTTTTTTTTTTTTTTTTTAAATCATACTGACCCCAGACTTTTTGAACGGTAATGTGGATTTGTGCGCCATTTAAATGAACCCCTGCATTTCTGAACTGATGACTCTAGAGGTGGTCTAGAAGAGGTTCAGAGGTGGGTCTTACCTTCCTGTTTTCCTGAGATAACTTCCACATGTGAGTCAGAGAACAGGAAGTTGAAATTTACAGGAATGTCAGTCCGCAAATCCTCCAGCAGGGCCTCCTGTTGGCTGCAAACAAACACAATCTTAGCACATGCGGCAGCTGTCCCACAGCATGCAGCTAATATAAGGTGTGCATTTGTGTGAGTGTGTGATTAGACACCTTTCAGGCAGGACTCTCATTCCTGCGGTGCACAGGATGTAGAGAGGCGTTTCTTGGTGCTTGTTCTTAGGGATGTGCTGAGCAGCAAAGCTCAGCAGAGGGCTGATGTAGTCGCTGGCCTTGTCTGGTGTGGATGCGTACTCTGAAATACCTGAACAAACAGAAACTAGTGTTACTTGTCGGGCTGACTGACACAAATTTCATGATTGGATTCACAAGCTCTTGATTTGATTCAATTCAATATACCAATTCATTTGGATGTATATCAGGTATAGTACATATTTAAATTTAAATTTTATTAGTTGCTTTAATTTTTATAATAACTTTATAATGATATAAATAGGTTTCTACTCCAATTCGTTTTTTAAAAAATAAACATTTCAATAGTGACTGTCATAAAAACAATACATTTCTTCCATTTTTTTTTAATGTTATCATTTAGAGCTTTTTTTTTTTTTGCACAAAATGACAACATAGTAAAATAAAAAAAAAACATGCCATGTTTTCAGATATGTTTATATTCATTTTTAGACAACACAATACCAATGTTTTAACTTCAGAAGGGTTAAGAAATTAACATTTGGTGGAATAATTGTGATTTTCAATCATTTTGACCCTGAATAACTCTGATTTTCAAAGCATTTGCTATTTTTTTGTCAATTGTCATTTTCTGGAAAAATGCTGTAAATGACAATATTTTTATTTGATATTTGGAAGAAATGTTATCAGACCTTTATAGAATAAAACAAATATTAACATTTTACTCACATCCATCCCTAAGTAAACCCAGAAAAAACGAGAATTTTCAAGTGGTCTCAAATTTTTCCAAAGCTGTACATTAAATATGACATCACTTAAGTGAAAGTCATAATGATAAGTTAAGTAAAATATAATGAATATGTAATGTGGTGCATATATTTATCAAAATGCTTCTCTAAAGATTTTAAGCTGACTAATGAGTTTTTTTTTTTTTTTTTTTAAATGATAATGAGGTAAATGTAGCATTAAACTACATTAAACAATCTGTCATGCCACATTAAACAGCATCAAAACTATTTTGGATTTTTTTGTTTGAAATTTGTGTCAGAATTGGAAAGCTTTGTTTCATATTAAAAGCAACAAAGCTCATGTGAATATTGGATGGGAGTGCATTATAAATGCTTAGTAACACATGGTTGGTTCATGCATCAACAGAAAGCAGCATAGACAAAAAAAAAAAAAAACTGAATCTTTGGATTAGGGCTGGGCGATATGGCCAAAATATCATGATCATTTTTTTTCATATCAGTCGATATCGATAATTATCACGATAAATGTCAAATCGTTATTTCTTTCAAGTTTAAAGCCAGAATTTTGCTCCAAAGTGAAAGTTGTAGAAACCAGACCATTAATTTTTCTTAACAAAATAATATCTAACTAGAAAAATTAATTTCTTAGCTTTTTCATGTTCTAATGAGTGATATTGTTTCAAATCAAGAAACAGGTTTGAGTTGCCTGATAATATTAATAATAATAATAAAAATAATAATAATAATATCGCATTTTTTGTCTCCTAGAAATTCACATTTGATAGTAGCTTGAGTTAGGATGCAGAGGTAAATTTCTGTTAATTTTTAAAATCCGTAACATATGTAAAATTTGTAGGATGGTTAAATTTATTCTGACCAAGTTTTTTTTTTTTTTTTTTTTTAATTAAGCATTGGTCTCCCGTAGTCGCATACATTTAAATCATGATAAACACAGTTAAAACCACACATATAACATCTCAATACCATGGTAAAAATATAACTATATGGCTTTCAGGTAGCCTATTTGTATGAAAAACAGTAGTCTAAAAACATTCAGTATAAATGCACACATGCTATAGCTTAATCACAAATACATACACTATAATTATATACCATTACTCCTGTAATAAAATTCAGTGTGAATATCCCACATTTCTGTCACAATACCATGGTGCAGTGAGTGTTACTACAGTAAATCCATAGTAAATGATGGCGATGTGTAGATTGAAAAGCCTTCTGACTGTCTCGTTGCACACAGTGTTTCTCCTGTTTGGCTTTAAACTAGTTTAAATCACAGAGACATTTGTGTTGCTCGCTGAATGCAAGCCCTTCACACTGGATGTCACAGCGCTGTTTTTTTTTCAGTTTTTTCGCTTGACCATCTCATCAGATCTGCTCTAGTGAGCTTGCGCTGTGCGGCAGTTTGGCTTTGATCTGAGCGGATAAACGGTCCGTGTGGCGCAATTCAAGTGAGTCGTGCTGTTTCGATCTGCTTTTGGCGCATAAACATTATATCAAACATTTATCGAACTCTTCATATCGTTTTATCGAGGAAAATTATATCGCGATAATTATTGTTATCGAATTATCGCATAGCCCTACTTTGGATTCAATATCGGTTCATCAAAACAAGAATAGATTAAAATCAGGAAATCGATATTGTCAACCCAGCCCTAATTATTTGACCACTCACCACTCCAAGCCATCATTCTCTTCATTCATTCTAATAGCGGTGTCGAAATTAATCTTTCTACAATGCATCGCGATACAGACAGGTATCGGTTCAGTATTAGATCATAATCGATTATAACGTAACATTACTGATGCTTTTCTGACATCATTTGTCACATACTTGCTTTGTAAAATTGAGCAAAATAATAATTTTTATCATTTTAACCATTATACAGTAAGACGAAAATAGGATGAAAATGTGTAAGTTTCCACTGACTAAAACTAGACTAAAATGCTCAGACATTTATTCGACTATAACTTGATTAAAACTGAAACAGGACAAGTTGACTAAATATGATAAAAACTAAAAGTTACAATTGACACAAGACTAAGACTAAATGAAAAATAGCTGGCAAAATTAACACTGAAGGTCTTTGCACACTCTGTCCAAATTTCTCGTCTGAAATTTAGCAAGTTAAAAAATAAATACGACCTCACGTTGTGTCAATCACATTTACACACTGCCTCCAAAACGTTCGTCCATCATAAAAAAATTCGGACTGGGTTCGATTTTCTGCATTTTCGCATCTGTAGCAAGCATTTTGATAAGAAAGGATGAAGAATACGAAAAAAAAATAAATAAATGAAAAAATGCAAACGAAAATTTCGGACTCAGTGTGCAAGGACCATAATTTCATTCCCACACTGACCTGGTTTGATCTTCATCACTACAGGCTTCCTGTGCTTGTCTCGCATCTGTTTGATGTCTAGGAGCTCATGCGGGTTGCCGTTGTGCCGAGGCCAGGTGTACACAAACACACGGGAGCCACTGCTGCCACAGTCCACCACCAGCCCGTAGTTCAGGTTGGGGTTATTGGTGTCCGTGGCCTCCATATCCGGCACCCGACCCAAACGTCTAGTGGAGACACATCGATCAGGGTGATTAGTTTTTCTTAGATGCATAACAGAAATAACAGAACTGATGAGAACTGATAGGCGTTTACGTGTGGATGTGTCTGTCCTCTCTTAACCAGCTGTACTGGCCCTTCCCTGTGACCAGCAGCAGGTACAGCAGCCCCATCACACCAGCCAACAGACCCAGCAGCAGCAGCTGCCTGAAGGAAGGCAACAGGAACCGCGGCAGAACCACCGGAGACAGGCTGAAGTGCCAGGATGCTGGAAACAGGCAGGAAATGCTAATCCTGTTGAGAGGAAAAAATAATGATGAGAAACCTATCACTATGATTACTGGATCCTCTTAGCTTGGCTAAAATTAGGAAAGACATGCACTAGAAAAAATGATTTTTGGTGCTTGTTCAATTTACTTTATTAAAATGAGCTAAAAGCAATGTTCAGTTGACTGAAATATGCGGGAAGTTTACTTTTGTGGTGGGACTACATTAATCATTTTTGTTGCAATAACTGAAAATGCATAGGTGGATTTTTTTGTTCCCAGCAACCATCGCATAAGATTGAATTGTGAGAGTAAATGTTGAAATTTAGTTTTGTTTTAAGGCAAAGACGACCCATTGAGGTGTTGTCAGTCACATGCAGGCAAAATTGTATATTGTCATTAGTATAGTGATGTATGAAGCAAAGCTCACACAAAGGTCACTTTCAAACCAAGCAGCTTTCGATTGGTAACTGTGGTGAATTCACATGACCTACTTGGCAAAATCATTCACCCGTGCACAAAATTCAGAACTGTGTGATTGCAATTGAAATGACTGAATTTCAGCTGTTCAGAGATTGTGGCTAGTTGTAGAATAGTTATATGGTGTTTTTGCTTCATTAAATGAACACAGCTATGCTAATGTCAGTGCAGTGACAAGTAGTGACAATGTAAATAAATAAATACATTTTCTATAAAAAAAAAAAAAAGCATTACAATGAGAAATCAACAAGTATGTTCTTGTTCACTTAGTTAAATTTTAACTTAGATAAGTGGATTTCTTATGGAAGCCTATTATTAATAAACTAAGAATAAAATAAATAAATAAAGGTAATTGCAATGTGAGAAAAAAAATCAGAATATGAAGATATAAACTAGCAATTTTGAGGAGAAATTTCTCTACGTTTCTATTTTTCTATTAGAAGAATTGTGAGATAAAAATGGCAGTAATAAGCTTCCACAGATTTTACTTAATGCAATGTGTGGGGCACCATTTGCTCAAAAAAAAATAAAAATAAATAAAAAAAGTGACGCGCTATTCCCGCATCCGAGCTCGTGACCGTTCGCACCTCAAGACTGCGACTGATTGCAAATGATCATAATTGATGGACAACTATGCCTGTGAAAAGACATCAGCAATCCAGTGCAGAGAAAAGAAAAAGGACAGAAAAAAAAAGGAAAAAAATCCTGGGAAACTTTTTTGGCTGTTGACATTAATAACGTGTTTTAATGTCGGTAATAATTTCACCACCACCAACGCATCTAATATTCTCTCTGAGTTTCCATGTTCCCTTACGAAAATGAGCCATGGTTTTAACACCAATAATTCCAAAAATCATGGTTCTTGTAGCCATGGTAACCGCAAATTAACCATGGTTTTGTTACTTCACATAATAATTTACAAAGTATTAAGATAATTTTTTTTTTTGTGGTTATAAAAACAGACCTAAGCCAACAACAGCCTTTAAAATGACTTAAAATGCATTATATAAAAACAATGAGTCAATAATGACCGGTTAATTAATAATTATATGGTTTCATTGAATAACACTGTTAAAATACATAATGTAACACAAAATAAACAATTTATGTAAATTATTATTACAAATGCCTGCAAAGGGAGCCAAAGGCCTGGTAATGCCATTATACTTACAGGATGATCAAACCCTCGTTTAATAGGCTATTGACCAAACATTTAATTCAAATATCCACTTAATCTTTAATTTTTTTTTTTGCTACAGCCTCTATAATTTCTTCAAAACAAAAAAACGAGGACATCACAACTGCTTAATTTTCTTTTGCGTGATTTCTGAATGCTTGAGACTATAAAATCAATCAGACAACTGTATTAATAAAATCATAGCCATATAGGTAACTGTCTAGAGCTACAATTGTAATTTGTAAATAATACAATTTAATTACTATTTATTTACTTACTTTTATATTTTATTAAAGTTCTATTTTGACCCCTATAGTAGTTTTTTTTTACTTCCATATTTGAGGGAAGGGGCACAACAATACAATCCTGCTTAGGGCACTCATTTGTCCAGCAGTGGCCCTGAGAAACAGCCACTTTTCTCAAATAACTTGTGTACTTGCCTTCCCATTGCTGGAGCGGATGAAGAGGTGATGTGGACGAATCAAACCTTTACTATCAGCTTCTTCTCTGTCCAGGTGTGTTCCTCCATGACTTCATATTCAAGGCATCATCACCATCAGGGTCTTTCACACGTGTTCAGGTGAGCTGAGGAGACGTGGCATGACCTGACATGAGGAAGTGGGCAAAAACACTTCACAGTTCACTTGAAGACAGACGTTCATATATATGTCTGTCACGAGACCTAAGTGATAGATCACAATTAATGTCTTTGACTTACGATCTAGTTAGTTGCCTACATAGACAGCATTCATCGGGCTTTCAAAGGCGCCTATGAGTCTCATAATTAACGAATCGAACATAACCTTAATGCTGTCTATGTAGGCAGCTCACTAGATTTTGAAACGCAACCACAAGTAACGTCTGATCAGGCCGTTACAACAGTTTCGATGATAAACGGATGCTTATTTGATAGTTAAAAGTAGGTCTGTACGGTTTTGGAGAGATAGACTTGACTGATTAAATGCTGTCAGATATGTTTATCCTCTGACCAGATAGATATCTGTATGAACGCAGAAATATGTGTCTCACCGTTCGGCTACATCTGGGACAAATGCGTTAATAATAGAGCCATATCCTCTGTGTTTTATGAATTCAGTGGTCCTATGATTGAAATCCTCTCGGTGAACACATAAATATGGCACTTTAATTCCTCTAGCAGTGATGAGCGTTCAAATGTAGTCGAGAAAAGCCTCTAATTCCCGGTAGTTACTGAGCCTGAGTTTAGTAAAAACGGTCAGTGCGCGTGCGTGTCATTCCGGAAACCGCGTGAACGCTGCTGCTTGAGTTTCCGATTCGTCACTGGTAAACACTGGAAGTTAATTCAAATCAGTTCTCTTAGAAACATAAAATATATAGTTATAAAGAAATATTGGATTAATGTACACTACTGTTCAAAGTTTTGGAGTCGGTAACTTTAAATAATAATAATAATAATAATAATACTTTTATTCAGCAGTGACAGTAAAGACAATTATGTTACCAAAGATGTCTCTTTCAAACAAATGCAGATGTTTTGAACTTTATATTCATAGTATGATCCTAAAAAATAAAGCAATGTTTTAACGAAAATCTTTTCGCCATTCTGAAGGAGCATGTGATACTGAAGACTGAAGTAATGGTGCCGACAATTCAGTATGAATCAATTACATTTCAAAGTTACATTTCTTTAATTTTAAATTGTAATAATATTTCACAATATTATTATTTTTACCCTATTTATTCTTTTACACATAAATGCAGCCTTGATAAGAAAACGTGACTTCTTTCAGAAACAATACATCTTACCAACCTCAAAATTAATATATATATATATATATATATATATATATATATATATATATATATATATATATATATAAAACTACCCTGTTGAAAAAACCAGCATATGCTGGTTACGTATGTTTTGACGCTGGGGTGCTGGTTTATGCTGGTCCTTTACTGGTTTATGCTGGTCCTTTACTGGTTTATGTTGGTCCTTTGCTGGTTTATGCTGGTCCTTTGCTGGTTTATGCTGGTCCTTTGCTGATTTATGCTGGTCCTATGCTGGTCCTTTGCTGGTTTATGCTGGTCCTTTGCTGGTTTATGCTGGTCCTATGCTGGTCCTTTGCTGGTTTATGCTGGTCCTTTGCTGGTTTATGCTGGTCCTTTACTGGTTTATGCTGGTCCTTTACTGGTTTATGCTGGTCCTTTGCTGGTTTATGTTGGTCCTTTGCTGGTTTATGTTGGTCCTTTGCTGGTTTATGCTGGTCCTATGCTGGTCCTATGCTGGTCCTTTGCTGTTTTATGCTGGTCCTTTTGCTGGTTTAAGCTGGTTCTTTGCCTGCACATGACCAGCATAAACCAGCAAAAGACCAGCATAAACCAGTAAAAGACCAGCATAAACCGGCATCTCAGGATCAAAACATGCCTAACCAGCATATGCTGTTTTTTTCAGCAGGGTATTGTATTTTCTTTAGTTTCTGACAGTGTTTATAACTTATTAATATGGCTATACACTTAAAACTACAGATTTGAATATACTATACTCTTGAAAGAAAAATACTAGTACTACTAATAATAATAATAGAAATGCAAAGACAGATCTGAGGGAGCATCTCGCTTCTCAAAACAACGCACACAGAATATTCCTTATTTGGCATCATAATTTGTAGTTTTATTAGAATAATACATTGTACAGACTTTACAAACTCAAAAAGGCCACTCTTAAAACTTCCTTTAAAAAACAAAAATAGACATGCCATTACAAACATGAATAAAGACTTGGTAGGGCTTATTACAATGCAAGGACACACAAGTACTGTATCTGATGGCTTTCTTTAGTGGATAGCTATTAACCCATTTTAGTGGCTGCTTGTGCTGAACAGTCGGTCACTGTGCCGGCTCCGGCCTCCTGTGAGCTGAGATACTTCCTCTTGGCACAGCTGAGGAGCAGAGAAAAAATAAACACTAAGACAAACACTCAAGTCATAATCAATCATGAAAACTATTACAAGAAAAAGAGCAGTGAAATATATTTATATTAATTTAAAGGGGTCATATGATGCGATTTCTTGTTTTCCTTTTCTTTAGTATGTTATGTAGCTGTTTGTGCATGTATAAGATCTGCAGAGTTACAAAGCTCAAAGTCTCCCACAAACGGATTTATTCTATCTAAAAGAGAAGGCTCATTCAAACACGCCCCACATGTCTACGTCACGATGTGGAAATATTTGCGTAATGCCACCCAAACATTCATGCAAAGAAAGAAGGCGTGGTTTCAGTAACCGCAGTAGTGTTGATGCAGCCATGTCAGGGAGACGCTGTGTGTTTCTATGCGAAAGCAAAAGCACTTTATTTGGCCTTTCGAAAGTAGATGCAATTAGGAATCATTGGTTAATATTTGTTTACAACACAACAGCACAACCCAAATGTTCGAATTTGTGCAACGCATTTTATGGACGACCGTTTTGTGAACCTAGGAGAGTACAAGGCTGGCTGTGCACAAAGGCTATTTCTAAAAAAAAAATAAATAAATAAAAAAAGGGTCAATTACGACTTTGCTATGACAATCTGGCGCTTCTGAATCAGCGACTGTATGTTTTGTTATTAGTTTAAGTATTTGCCATTGGCTGTTCAAATGCGGAGTTTTGTCACACGACTCTGTTCTCCTTTCGGGCTTGAACTAATGGTAAAACTAACTTGAAAGCTGAAGCTCACGATTATGGTAAAGGGCGTTACATTTCCAACGTGTGCTTGTGGTGTTCAGCCAATCACAATGCACTGTGTCAGCTGGCCAATCAGAGCAGACTGCGCTTGTCGGAAGGAGAGGCTTTGTAAAAAACGACGCGTTTGAGAGAGGCGGGGCATAGAGGAACTACAATAATGTACAGTATTTGAAAATGATGCGTTTTTTGAACATTAAAGCATGTCAACATATTGTTACACCAAATACACAAAATAATGATCTTTAAAATAGCATCATATGACCCCTTTAAAAAGATAAAATAAGCACAAATTTAACAAACTATAAATGTGCACTACAATACAAATAAAAAAAGTCTGAATCAATAATAGATGGTCTCATTTAATTATTTGGCAGTTTGTTTTGACATCTTTCGCATCGGGTCTGGGAGATTTACACATGAAGGGGATATTTGATTGACATTTAAAACAACCAACCACAATCTGCTTTTTGTATCAACATTACACATAAATCTGGTTTAACAACAACAACAAAATAATATTAAAGCAAACAGTGGTGCTGCGGTCTCTGTGAAATTTTGCAAAGACAAAAATTATTTTGTCTAGTTTAGCTTATCTAAAGGGCCTCAAACAAAACCCTTGTATCAATTCTATGAAGTCAAATCAATAAACAGCACAATATTTTTCACAAAGTAAGTGTTGTCAAGATACTGGAATTTCTCATTTTGGTACAATAGTTTGAAAAATATTCAATACCAATACTACAGGGAATAACTGCCACAACATTAAAATGTAGCTAATATAGAATAAGTATAATATTTAATTAATATGATTATTATTTCAAAGCCAAAAAAAAAAAAAACTATATATTGCTATTTTAATTCAACTGCACTGTAAAATAAAAAAAAGATAATTTAAAATTTATATTTAAATTAGTATATTAGTTATTTTACTTTACACAGCAGTAGTAAAAATCATATCACTTGCAAGAGGTAAATCCTCAAGCTTTTTTTTGTCAGAAAACTATTGGTATTGTATCAATACTGCATGAGTGCTGAAACCCTTTTAAATGTTTCAGTATTGATATGTACAGAAAAAAATTCAGTATTTTTGACAACACCACTTCAAATATGAGAAATAATAACAATGCTGCTTGTCTGATCAACACCATTAACTAGTGACATTTCAGAAATAACTAGAAAAGCGTAAAGGAACCTGCGTCAGAGACTGTAAGTCGACTTAGTTCTCTGTCCAATTCCTCATCTGTGATGCCTAGACTGGAATCAGGCACGGAGGGCAGAGACTGCACAAAATCAGCATCCAGGATACCCGTTTTCCTTGGAGGAGAAATAGGATGCGTCGGGACCACTGGGAGCACGTCGTTATCTGGGATGGTTTTCTCCAATAATGACTTCAGCTCCTCCTCTAACTCCTCTGAATCCTCACCTATGAGCACATGAAGCATTAGTTTTTAAGGCAGCTTTATGGTAAAGACTGTTCCAGCTCAGTTGTAGAGAGGCAGAAATACCAATCATGGCAAACAACTTACACCTATTACTCCACACCCATGAAAAGATCTCATGGTCTGCAGACATTGCTGATATATAGAATTCATCTGGGAAATTCACATAGTTTAGAAAATACATTTAGGGAAAAACAAAAAGTGAAACTTGTATACCAGAATCCAGTGCTCCACTGGCAAGAGTCTGGTTGACTTCATCCTGAGTGTCGCATAACTGTGCAAAAAACATAAATGGAAAATAAAGAACTTCTTTTTAAAATATGTATAATTACATTCTAACTAATATTAGCATAAACAATGCATTTCTGATGAATCACCTCCTGTATCTGATCAACCAGGTTTTCTGCTCGCTCCACAGTCACACCCTTCAGTGAGATTCTCAGAGCCGCCACACCTGCCTGGTATGCCTGCATCACCTGTTCACACGTATAAAAACATTTCATTAAGCCATGCATAATGTACAGTGCCCTCCACTAATATTGGCACTCTTGGTAAATATGAGCAAAGGTGGCTGTGAAAATAAATCTGCATTGTTTATCCTTATGATCTTTCATTCAAAAAAATTCACAAAATTCTAACCTATCATTGAAGTGAAACAATGGAAAGGGGGGGGGGAGAGAATCTCATTGTGCAATAAATAGTACTTTCTCTAGTTCATGTTGGCCACAATTATTGGCACCCAATTATTGCAGCATCCTTTTCCCAAGATAACAGCTCTGAGTTTTCTCTTATAATGCCTGAAGAGTTTGGAGAACAACCAGATAAGAGATCAGAGACCATTTCTTCATCCAGAATCTCTCCAGATCTTTCAGATTCACAGCTTCTTCTCTTCAGTTCACCTCACTCATTTTCTGTAGGGTTCAGGTCAGAGGACTGGGACGGTCATGGCAGAAGCTTCATTTTTTGCTCAGTGACCCATTTTGGGTTTGTTTTGGATTATTGTCCTGATAGAAGGACCAACCACGGTCCATTATAAGATTTCTAACAGAGGCAGACAGGTTTAGATTTTTTATCTGTTGGTATTTGATAGAATCCATGATGCCATGCATCTGAACAAGACGTTCAGGACCTCCGGCAGAAAAACAGGCCCACAGCATTAAAGATCCAGCAGTATATTTAACCGTGGACATGGGGTACTTTTTATCCCTGTTTGTGGTGGTGGGTTTGCTGACAAAAAGCTCTTTTTTTTTTTTTAAGTTTCATCTGACCATAGAAGCCAGTCCTGTTTGAAGTTCCAGTAGTGTCTGATAACTGAATATGCTGGAGTTTGTTTTTGGATGAGCTAGGAGAATTTTTCATGAAACTCTCCCAAAAAACATGTGGTGATGAAGGGGCTGTTTGTAATTTTTTGCAGCTTTCCGACCCTGAGACTCAACTAACCTCTGCAGTTCTCCAGCTGTGGTCCTTGGAGAGTCTTTGGCCACTCAAACTCTCCTCCTCACCGTGCATTAGGACGATATAGACACGTCCTCTTCCAGGCAGATTTGTAACATCTTTAGTTGATAGGAACCTCTTAATTATTGCCCTGATGGTGGAAATGGGGATTTTAAATGCTTTAGCTCTTTTCTTACAGCCACTTTCGATTTTGTGAAGCTCAACAATCTTGTTCTGCACATCAGAAGATAAGCCTTTTGGAAAATTGATTTGTGGTGGTCAGGTTTGATATTGTGATGGGCCGCCACAAATAACTCAATGTATGGGAAACACTGGACACTGCTAGATGTCAAATGGCAATAGTGATAACAAAAATGAAAGCTTTCGCTCAAATTACACAGCCTGCAGCACACGAGTGGTAACATTGTGGAAGCTATTAAAGCGTTGTCAGAAATGTCAAAAAAAAAAAAATGCTTAATTGAGAGAAGCAATAATCATGACCACTATAATAACTTTGGGCATGTGAATGTGTTGGTAAATTACTGAAATATTCTCAGGGCATACTTCAAGTAAATATTTTAGTTCAAAGGGGTTTGGCTGACAAAAAATTTTGGGGAATTCCTGCTTTAAGCGGTGTAGACGACATTAAATTCAGAAAAATGTGAACAAGAAAAAAATGCAGTATAGTGCTGGGTTGTACGAGTGCGACGTGGCGAAGCGTGGGTGACGTTCACTGGTGTTGGCCAACAGCGTGTGTTGGAACTCACAGCAGAAGGTCAGTGCATCTGTGTGTCTGTGTGTCTCACCAGGCGGTCGGTTTGGGAGTTTGCTATTCTGTCCAGGATCCCCTTCACTGTCTCGAGCTGAGCAAACAGACGGTCTACTTTCTTCTCCACCCGCTTGCTCCCACGTAAACACCTCAGGGCCTGTGGCAGGAAAAGGTGGCAATTCATTAAAACACATTCCTTGCCTATTCCTAGGCACAAAAGACAAAAAGTGCACTCATACCTGTGATTTCTTCCCCTCTTTAAGCAGCGATTTTGCCTGCTCCTTACACCTGCACATTAGACAACACATAATTTAACTGCAGCTCTATTGTAATAACCCATCACGTATGGAAGCACATGTGTAGCTAAATTCAATTTGAAATGTAATATGCACAATGGTAATGTATTTCTGTATTTAAATTTAAATTCCCATACCATATGAGCAACATTTAGTGCAAAATGAAAATGAAAATTCAATTACATAATTTAAATTTGCCATTTTCTACACTAGTTTTAATATGCAAATTAAAAACATATTTTAAAGCTTTATAAGTTGCAAAATTAAAATGAAAATGTATTACCCAAATTGATTAGATATGTTTAACATGTCCAAGCAAAAACTGAAAAAAAAAAAAAAAAAAGTGTACAAAAGCACTGCACAAAAGTCGCAATAATGGTAATCAGCAGGCTATTCAATTCACTTATATTTATATATGATATCCTACACCATTTATTATTTCATGAAACTCTCATAGTTAATGAAGCCTAAGTGCTACCTACAGGTCTATTATGTGAAGTGTAGGCTGGCGAAATTGTGACGTGAAAGGAATTTATTATATTACCATTTTTGATAATTATGCAGTGAAAGTGAAAGTGTCTTATGAAAGTGTCTTATGCTCATCAAGCCTGCATTTATTTGATCAAAAATACAGAAAAACTGTAATATTGTGAAATATTACAATTTAAAAGAATGTTTTTCTATTTTAATATACTTTAAAATATCATTTATTTCTGTGATTCAAAGCTGAATTTTCAGCATCATTACTCCAGTCTTCAGTACATGGTCCTTCAGAAATCATTCTAATATGCTGATTTATTATCAATGTTGGAAACAGTTATGCTGCTTAATGTTTTGCTTTTTATTTTAATTTTATTTATTTATTTTGGAACCTGTGATACTGTTTTAGGGTTCATTGATAAATAAAAAGTTAAAAAGAACAGCATTTATTCAAAATAGATATGTTTTCTAACAATATCGATCTTTACTATCACTATTTCTATCAATTTAACAAATCCTTGCTGAATAAAAACTAATTTCTTAAAAAAAAATAAAAATAAAAAATACTGACCACATGCTTAAGTGTATATTGTTACAAAAGTTATATTTTAAATAAATGCTGTTCTTATTTAACTTTTTATTTATCAAAGAATCCTGAAAAAAGTATGACCAGTTTCCAACATTGCTAATAAATCAGCATGGCATAAAATGTATTTTAAAGTATATTCAAATTTTGATCAAATAAATGCAGGCTTGATGACCATAAGTGACTTATTGCAAAATTATAAAATATTAATGTATCCAAACTTTTGACCTATAATTTAATTTTTTTACATTGCCCTTTTTTTTTTTTACATTTGAGCCCCTGCCCCTGAGGAATTCTCTGCACGTCCCTGTTCAGGTGCCGCGGAACACGCGCTATTTTACGGATTAAAAATAAAAGAGTAATAAAATCTAAGATAAGGTAGTAAATAAGTGTAGAATAGCACTGTCCGTTTGCTTATGTGCATCAATCCGAGTGTAAATAGTGAGAGATGTTCGGCCAGGTGAAAAGCGTTTGGTTAACGGTGAATATTGACCTATCGTGCGTCCTGTTGCCGAGCCCCGCCTTGATGTAATGATTGACAGCTAGGGGGCGTGCTCGGCTCGGAATGCATTTTCTAATCCACAATGACTTAAACTATATTCATGACGGGGTATTTAATGAAAATGCAATTGAAACATCATATATGTAAGTGTCAATGCATTTAAGAAAAATAAAAGACCATTCTGAATCATCACCAATTTAAATCATCATTTTGCTACCCTTTTGCTGCACCTTTGGCTCAGAATGCATTTTGAAACTCATTTTGCTACAATTATCACACGGTATCACAATGAAAATGCAATCCCAAGTGTCCTACCCCTAAGTCTAAATGCATTTAGGAAAAACAGCATTTAAATTATAATTTTGCAACTTATAAAGCTTTAAAATGTTTTTAATATGCATATTAAAACTAGTGTTGAAAATGGCAAATTTAAATTATATAATTGAATTTTCATTTTCATTTTGCACTAAATGTTGCACATATGTATGGGAAAATGTAAATTTAAATACAGAAATACATTGCCATTTTACATATTGCATTGCCATTTTGCATATTACTTTGCAAATTGAATTTTGCTACACATATGCTTCCAAAATCACGTCACAAATTACACTGGCTGGAATAATGTCAATGTAATTTGGATGAACTGGCTCACTTTTCTGCTTCCTGTCCCAACGCCTCCACCCTCTCCTCCAGAAGCTTCTCGCTGCGCTGGAGCTGATAGATGCCTAGGTCCACCTCGCTGACGGGAGACACACGGCCTTGTCCTGCCTGACTAAATTTCACCAGCTATACATGGACATAGTCAAAAGTTTCATTACAACTGAGCAATCTGAAACCAAACGTGTGCTACAAGATACTAATCAAACAATGCCCTGTGATTTTAGTGACACATTTAGGTCGCTGATCGGTTGAAGAAATGTTGAAACATGAATGTTTCAGATATACATAACCGTTCAAAGGTTGTTTAATGCTTTTATCAGAAGACTCTTATGCTCACCAAATCACCAAATGAAATATTAGTACAATTTAAAATAACCTGTCTATATTTTACAATTTAATTTATTCCTGAATTTTCAGCATCATTACTCCAGTCTTCAGTGTCACATGCTTCTTCAGAACTCATTCCAATATACTGATTTGCTGCTTAAGAAACATTAATTATTATAAATCAATGTTAAAAACAGTTTTGTTGCTCTATATTTATTGTAGAAACCGTGATTTATTTTATTTTTTTCATGGTTTTGGAAAGTTCAAATGAGCAGCATTTAACTGAAATAGAATTTTTTTGCAACATTATAAATGTCTTTACTATGGAAGCCCATTTCCACCACGGAATAATTTTACAAAATAAATGAATAAAAATACATAAATAAATAAAAAAAGTAAATCTTACAATTATGACCCTTTTTTATTCAGAATTGTGAGAAAAGAAGTCAGAATTGTAAGATTTACCGTTCTATTTTTTTTTTGCCTTTTTTTTTTTTAAATATATATTTTATATACTCAAAATTCTGAGAAAATGAATTCTGAGTCTGAATTCTTACTTTTTTTCTTGCAGCGCTGAGTTTATATCTCATAAAAACAGAACTGTGAGATGTAAACTCAGAATTGCGAGAAAAAAGTCGGAAAGACAAAACTGAAAGATAAAAAGTCAATTTTTTCCCATGGCAGAAATAAGATTCCATACTTATTTCATGCAAATTTCATGCATCTTTGCTGAATAGAAATATGTTTTTCATTAAAAAACCAACAACTTTTGACCAATAGTGAAATGAGGAATCACTGAAAAATGGTATAACCTGCATTATTACCTACAGAGTTTTCAAAATGCATTAACTTTCTTTCCCTAAAGTCTGTGTGGCTACATCAAGGTTCGCTCTTGTACTCAAACACACCTTCTCGCCTTCATGGAGTGAGACGGTGACATGTTTCTCTCTCTGTAGCTGCAGCAGAGCCAGGCAGAGCGAGCTTTCATCTGAACAGATGTGAGAGGAGAGAGCACGCAGCTCTTGGAAAGACAGCAGAGAGTGTGTTGCTAAAGGAGAAGCCCGATATGCTGCCAAAAGCACGGCAGCCTTTTCCTGCAAGAGAAAAAACAGCCTACGCTCAAATCTGACCAATAATTACCTGCACGCCATATAAACAATATACAGTGGGGTCCAAAAGTGTTTTTTTTTTTTTTTTAATTACAAATTACATCATATAAATTGGAGTTAAAAATGGGAGTGAATTTGAGAATGTGTTAATATTTGTTAAGTTATTTAAACATTAGCGAGTGCGGATCCCTGTACTTGAAAGTGATGTTACTGATTGATCTACACACCCAAAACTGATTTTTATTTTTTAGTTTGTCAGTTTACTGCAATTTGTGTCATTGGTGTTAGTAGATTACATGCACCTGATCATAATCGGCTCTGCTTGTTTGAAACCCTACACTAATTTGCACTGCTCTTGGTAGATTGCATTGCTCATTATGGAAATGATCCAGCTGCATCTGTGTTCTTTAATATACGCATTTGTCAGCAGATCAGCCGCTGAACTTTCCACTCCCATCTGCGCTTTTATGGGATTACACTCTCACACTAATTTGCTCTGTTTATGAATCTCTGACCCCAAACATTTTAGCAAGCAGTAGTCTATAAAGGCTGGAAATGAGCATTAATGGGTATTCATGCTGTTAGTTTTACACTTACTTTCACCAGGTCTATCACAACAAACGATTCCTCCAGCGGGACTCTCCCACTGCCCAGCAGAGCTGACAGAGTCCACTTCAGAGGTCGAACTAACAAGAGCCCAACACCCCACGACAACCAGCCCAAGTCTACATTTGCAGCAAAGTCTGACTCCTTCTGCACCTTCCCGCTTCTAGAAGAACAATAAAACAAATCCGAACAGTGTGCTATAAATCCATGTACTGATTACATATGGTGATCTACGCGACTTTGTACTTGAGGTGACTTACCTAATCATACTCTGAAGAACCGTACTCAAACCCAGAGGAACAGAGCCCTTCCTCCTGAAGCTCTCATTCAGCTCCTGCAGACTCACACACACCGATCCGTGTCGCCTGCAGTGATCAACGATCAGAGGACTCCAGAAGTCGATCTTCCCATCCCAGTCTGTGCAGTCAACATCTCGGTTCTCTTTAAAGGCAGAGAACAAGAAAGCCATTCGCTCGTCATCCTCCCAGTCCGGGGGGAAACACACATCCCTCTTCTCCACTGAAACCGACATTGTGCTGTGAATGAAAGAGTTTGAATGATTACTACCCCAGCGTCAAAGAAGTACATTTTAGCATACTTTTAAAAAGAGTACTAATTATGGAAATAATACATTTTAAAAGAATACACTTAAGTGCAAACTGAACGTATTGTTTTTAGACACTTAACTGCATGTTATTTGCAATTACATTAAATGCAATTAGTTAACTTAAGAGTGTTTTTATTCACTTAAGTAAACACTTAAACACTTTATTTTAAGGTGTCCATGTTACATGTACTTACTATTATAATAACAATTAATTATGCATAATTACATACAAGTAACTCAGTACTTAAATGTATAATTACACTATAACAAGGACACCTTAAAATAAAGTGTAACCGGAAATTTGATTTATTATTTGATTTACTATATATATATATATATATATATATATATATATTTTAAATATAATTGTAATTACTCATTTGTTATGATGAAGTTGCAAATTTGTACATTTATAATATATTAACTTTAAATGCAATATTGAATAACACACTACAGCTAAAATTTTAGTGTTAGCAAACACATTAAAATAAGCGCAATTCTTTAAAGAACAACAAAGTATCATTAAAACAATGATTTTTGACTTTTAATTTTACATTCTTGCAAGGTGCACTTTTTAAACGTGTACTTAAGTGTATTAAGAAAGTCATGAAAGTGTACTCACTTTTCCATTTAAGTTCAATTAATGTTTGTTTCAGTAATATTATATTATCTGCAAGTACAGTTTATTTGAATGTATACTTTTAAGATTTTTAGTACATTACAAGGATGCATACAATATGTGACCCTGGACCACAAAACCAGTCATAAGATTCAATTATTTGAAATTGAGATTTATACATCATCTGAAAGGTGAATAAATGAGCTTTCCACTGATTTGTTATGATTGGACAATATTTGGCCGAGATACAACTATTTGAAAATCTGGAATCTGAGGATGCAAAGAAATCAAAATATTGAGAAAATCGCCTTTTAAGTCGTCCAAATGAAGTTCTTAGCAATGCATTTTACAAATCCAAAATTAAGTTTTGATATGTTTATGGTAGGAAATTTACAAAATATCTTCACGGAACATGACTTTTTACTTAATATCCTAATGACTTTTGGCATAAAAGAAAAATCGATAATTTTGACCCATACAATGTATTTTAGGCCATTGCTACAAATATACCTGTGCCACTTATGACTGTTTTTGTGCTCCAGGGTCACATATATATTTTGCACAAAAGTGGCATTTGTATCATGAAGAACATGAAGTGTAGCTGACAAATTATATGGATTGCTATTATTATCTTTTTAAAGGTGTTTAAAATTTGTTCAAATTTAAATGAATGTATAAAGTAAACGTAAATAATATAGGTAACAGCTCACTATTTTAATCGCCCAGGCCAAATGAACTTCAACAGCACAAATATTCAATTTTTCGAACATGAGCTTATAAAATTAGCATGCATAATACTCATAAAATAATTCATTTTCATAAGTAACTGTGAGTAATTTGCCTGATACATGCTGTCTAGGTATGAAGCTCACTAGGTTTCGAGAGACTGGTTCTCTAAGCTCAGACCTGAAGTTCAAGCAGCTGGATAAAGCTCTCAGCTAAGATCTCTTCAGTGTTTGTCCAGACATCCATCTGCAGGAATCCACATGCTGCTTAAATCACCGGCGGTGGAGGGAGAGGAACGCCAAAAACTCAGCTATTACCGTTTAACTGTGTGCTAAAGATGACAGCACCTCACCCGGAAGACAACAACACTGCTCTTTTCCCTTTGCCCATCATAATAAAACCACTGAAGACAACTTACTGCCATCCCGCGGTGCAAACCCGCTAATAGAGAACACTGACTGCACATGAACTGTGGAAATCTAACTAACTTTCTTTGTTAAAAAGAAGTGTGCTTAATTTGATTGAATATGCACTTGTAGAGTACTTCAGATCCTAAAAGTATATGTGGAAAAAATGTGCTTGTAGATCATTTTAACGATTTGCCCCATACCTTTGATATCTTTCCTTCTGGTCGTTAATTTATTCTGGATTAAAATGGAATGAAGATTACTAGAAATTTGGCATAACATTTTAAAAACATTTTCCTTATCTTATAAAGGTTTTGGGTTATTATATCAAGGATCGCTCTTTAAAGGATGCTGGTTTTATTATCAATTTTATTTTATTTTTATGTAGCCAAAATTTCACATTCATGAATGCAAGTTTACAAAAGGCAAACCTCTTTTTATAGTGCTTGAAAAAAATATTTATTAGATGTGATGTCAAAATCTAAAAATCGTAAAGCAACTAAAACAGTTAATATAGTATGCTCCTCCTTTTACAGTTAATATACACGTGTGTATATATATATATATATATATATATATATATATATATACTCAGCAGAGAGTATATATATATACAGTGCCACTTGAAAGTTTGTGAACCCCTTGCAGAATCTGTGAAAATGAGAGTAATTTTAACAAAATAAGAGAGATCATACAAAATGCATGTTATTTTTTATTTAGTACTGTCCTGAGTAAGATATTTTACATAAAAGATGTTTACATTTAGTCCACAAGACAAAAAAATAGCTGAAATTGCTAAAATAACCCCATGCAAAATTTTGTGAACCGTTGGTTATTAATACTGTGTGTGGTTAGCTGGATGATCTATGACTGTTTTTTGTTTTGTGATGCATATATTGGTGCATCTCAATAAATTAGAATGTCGGTGGAAAAGTTCATTTATTTCAGTAATTCAACTCAAATTGTGAAACTCGTGTATTAAATAAATTCAATGCACTCAGACTGAAGTAGTTTAAGTCTTTGGTTCTTTTAATTGTGATAATTTTGGCTCACATTTAACAAAAACCCACAGTGTAGTAGTTGTGCCAGACAACATCTGGACTCTATAGCTTACACACCGGTGCATGTCTTCAGCTTGTATTGCATGATGTTTTGTTCTTTGAAGTGACTGATGGCTTGGTAACATGCCACTATTTAATATCCTGGAAGGAAGCATGTCGATTAATGACTATAAATCATAAAGCAGCTGTATAATTTTCTCCCTGTGTGATTACTGCAGAATACTCTCACTTGATACCTCACAGTAACCAGCTTCTCTGGTGGCTGGTGCAAAATGTTTTTGGCATCTGCTCTGCTGAATCGAAAATGCCAAAAGAAAATTACAACCTAATTGTCATGACCTTACGATCAGTCAGTGTGTCTTTATTATACATTTCTCATCAATTATAATGTGAAACATTTCTGGCTCTCTGACACTGAGGTCAAGTGAGGCTGTGCTGTTTTTAGGGTGGAAGTGAGTGTCTTTGAATGGATCCAGGTTAGTTGTAATAAGACTATTTTCATGGCAGTATACAAATGTGTTTTCTCTAGCAGTGTTTTATTTATTTATTTATTTATTTTTTAAATGTAGTTTAAAACCTTCTTAAATTAGACTATTTTTTTGTAAATTCTGTCCACCCACCAATAATTCTGTTTTTTATGTTGCTCTTGGGAAACAGGTGAACACATAGAAACCACACTGGCATTCAGAAGCAAGAGACAATTATATAATGAAGGTAGATTTTAACTGAATGACTGATACTGCGTTTTCCAGACAAGGGTATTTCTTATAAATGTCAGGTTGGGGATAAGTTTCCACAGGTTAAATAAACTTAATTCATTAATTATTTTTTTAGTTACTATAATTAGAAACTATATTTTCGCTGTTTCATGAATGGCAGGTTTCAGTGTGATAGCTTACCCTACAGGTGTGTCTCAATAAATTAGAATGTTGTGGAAAAGGTCATTTATTTCAGTAATTCAACTCAAATTGTGAAACTCGTGCAATGCACACAGACTGAAGTAGTTTAAGTCTTTGGTTCTTTTAATTGTGATGATTTTGGCTCACATTTAACAAAAACCCACCAATTCACTATCTCAACTATCTCTACAGAAGAATTTAGGCTACATTTATTAATTAACAACATAGGGTTAGGCTTAAGGTTAGTTGCCCAAAACATTACATTCGGTTCAGACTTAAATATATTTTTATTTTATTTTTTCTATAAGTAGGCCTAAAGCATGCTAATGTTTACCCATTTTTCACAAGGGTTTGGTGGATCTTGAAGTATGTTTGTGCACTACTGTTTAGGCTTTGTAGAATAAATTATATTGTCTGAATATATCTGATGTTTATCATCATAAATTATAGGAATAATGTTGTATTTTAATCAACAAGCTGTTTATTCCAGTAGTATTATAAATGTTTATAATATAGAATACATATATGTTTAATTTATATATCTTTAGATAAGTAAAAATTAAAACAAAGACAGAATAATAGCCTATAGGCTACAGTATATGATTAAACATTTACAGCAATTCTAAGTGAGTTCCTAAAATTTCATTAGCGATTTTCCTAGCAAATTAGATTACTTTTCCAGCATTAATGATAACATTTTTGTTTGTACTTCTGATTCCGATAATTCTACAAGATATAGCCTAATAGCTAAATGAATATTTACCATACTGCAGTGATTATATATTGTGAGTATAAAAAAAGGTGACCTTCCAAATACATTTAGCTTTAAGCATTTAATAGCCTATTTATTACATTCGGACACCAATTTTCTGAACATTTAATGCTATGTCACAAAATAAAGTTGAAATATCAGTTCATGAATATCACAGAAAATGTGAAATAATACTTCAATAAATAAATCTGCAGTGTACGTTCTAAAATACATATCTCCCTAAGCTGACTTTACTGTCTCTACCGAAGCTCTCTGAGAAGGTTGTGATCTTTTGTCAGAATCAGGTCTTCTCGCCCAGCAGAGGAAACGGAAGCACAGATGACTTTAGCTGCTTTATGGAGTATCTGGTCTTTTGCAGATGGCTCTGTTTGGGAGGCTCAATCTTTGGAAGTTTTACACTTTGTCTTGCGCTGGCTTGAAAGCTTTCATATTTCTTTATCTCCCTTTTCTTTTGTTCTGCTATACATGTGACCTCCTCAATCGATTCGTCTTCGCTGTCATTCTCCACCCATGGAGTCAAAGACCACGGCTCATCACATTCCTCCATTTTCGCTGACCTCCTTGTGAAAGATGCATTTTTCTGGAGAAACTGTTGGTTCTGAGCCATATTTTTTGGAAGACGTATTAAGGCTTTTTCATAATCTTCTTTGCGCTTGAGTTTCCTTGAAGAACATGCATTCTTCTGGAGCTCCCCAGCACAAGACGGACTCCTCTGAAGATCCTCTACTGTAAAAACGTCCTCAGATGCACTCATTTGAAGTTCCTCTACATTATACTTATTTGTCTGGACCATGTTTTCAAAAGAAACATCTTTCTCTGTATGCTGGGGTAAGTATTGGATCCTGGGTGCACCTCCTAGAAGTGTCAAGCTGGTTTCCTTTTTGGTAAGCTCATACTTCTTGACCAACAGACGCTGACAGTCTGGCAAACTGAGATTTTTCTCTTCCTTAACTTGGGCCCCGATGCGGTTATTGGACCAAATATACGATAAACCTTTGATTTCGCAAGGACCGTAAGAAGCAGCGGGACAGAAGAGTTTGTCTGGACAGGTCCACTGCTTTCTACAATCGATTCTCGTTTTGTTTATGTCTGGCGATTTGATTGGTGGACGAGGAGTGTGTATTCCTCGCATCTTCGAAAGGCAGCGTGAGTCAATAATAGCGAGATCAACAATGCTTTTGTGATATCGCTTTGGACTGCAGACCAATCAACTGTGACTTTAAAAGTAAACAAGTCTATAGTTCCGGTCCTTGATTCTGATTGGTTGAGCTGCGTTCGAAGCCGTTGTAAATTACATTATAAACATACACCTTTCTTTACTTTGTGTGTTGCTTGGCAACCACTTTGTTCCAACCACAACTGTTTCTGAGGAACTACATTGTTTGGTGGAAGAATACTGTTTTTATTAATATCATTACACTTATTTTCTCTGTTTTATTTTGTGAAACCTTCCTAAATATACCGTTTTATAAAAGCAATAAGTCCCGTGAAGCCGTGGTTTACAGTGAATTTATAACAGCTCCGCTTCGCGTCGTGCCTAACAACGCTCCTTAGCTGTTATAAATTCACTGTAAACCACGGCTTCACGGGGCTTATTGCTTTAACATACACCTGTGACCTTGTGAAGTTACTGTGCCACTGCGGTTCCATGTAATTTAGCAAAATTATGTATTTTGTAGACCAAGCCAGGTTGGTTTACGCGCACTTTTGTGGAAATCCAGTTTGCGAAGTGCAGAGGGAATATTATTTAAAGGTTTTCTGTTTTAGGTGAGATATCTATAAGAGCTGAGTGCCTATTATTATTAGCTGTTCTAAATTCACTGCAGCTGTTTTAAATTTACTGTAAACCATGGCTTATTGGGGCTTATTTTGTTTAAACACACGTTATTAGTTTTGTCATAACATTAAACGAATTATTGTGTCATAAGAAAAACTGTGATGCATAGTGTTAAATTGGTATTTACAAAGGTAAATTGCAACAAATAAAGTCACGAAAGAGCATTTTGAGGTCAATAAAGGATATATTTTCCTAAATTGGACCGTATTGACAGAATAGTATATAGCCAGGCTGTGAAACTCAGAAACTGTCAAATGTGGGAAAAGGTTGAAATATATAGAATATTCCAATTTTAAATGTAATATATTGTTTATAATAAAGTAGTAGTAGTAGTAGTAATGTAATATTAAATAATAATGCATAATAATAATTTAATTAGAATGTTAATATGTTAATCTTAATAAGTTGTAATATTAA
This sequence comes from Spinibarbus caldwelli, assembly GCA_039654775.1. NCBI lineage: Eukaryota > Metazoa > Chordata > Actinopteri > Cypriniformes > Cyprinidae > Spinibarbus > Spinibarbus caldwelli. The sequence continues at coordinate 7,492,103 of CM077248.1, forward strand.
TAAAACACTGAATTTTAATAATAATAATAATAATAATAATAATAATAATAATAGAGTATTAATAATAGATTTGATTTGTCTGCACTGTGGAATTGAATATTGAGGCTATTTTTAAACATGTAACACTTAGCCTACACATGAAGAGATAGAGAAAGAAAAAAAAAATAATCATATACCCTATGTTTTTGGAACTAAATAATATAGCTAAACGGAAAACGATGCCGGAGAAATTTATTTATTTTTTAAGGGTTTATTCATTCAGTTAGGCTATTTGAGGGGTGATGCATGGTGTTCCTGTCTATCTCGGTGCTTATTCGTTTTGTCAACACATGAGAAAAATTAATACAAAAATTAATACAAAAAATTAATACAAAATTAATACAAAATACAGTAATGACAATATTTGTATTTATAAGAAATATAAGCTACACAACTTTAACTATTTAATTTTATACAAGTCCCCTGTTAATATCATGATCTCATTGCCTTAAAATGTGATTTAAAACTTAAATATGCCTGAAGTTCTATTTTTTATTGATATTGCTCTAAATTTTATGGCAATAGGATCATGATCTTTGCTGGGGATCAAAAGGTGCTGAATGCCAGGATTGAAATAAACATGTATTAAAAATACAGAACAAACCTTTATTCGTAATGTTTTTCTTTTGATACTCACTGTATTAAAAATGACTGAGAGTGTTTACTTTAAGCTATAAAACAGGCAAACAATAAACCTAACATCCTACAATTTAAAATTGAACTGATGCAGTAAAAAAAAAAAAAATGCGAGAATGAATACTTCTTTCTTAATAATTCATATAGTGTCCATTCGAGTGAATGAAGATCCTGTGCAAATGAAATATCCCATTCAGTTCCAGAACCCACAGCAGTTATTTACACTGAAGATCTCCATCAAGAGCTGCAGTGCAGCGACTGAGGAAACAGGTGAAAGAGTTGGCCGTCTGTGTTTGGGACCATTATGCTGCATCCGACAATGACATAAGCTTCTACTTAAAAGTTACTGTATTATACATTATACAGTACTTGTTTTTATGTTTGTGCAATGAGTTTGAGATATCTATATTAACATTTGAGCCTGCAGTAAACTCTCAAGTGTCAGCTTAAAAAAGAAGAACCCTTGTGGTTTGTTTGCTTATGATCTAATTTATCATACAACCATTTATTGACCTTCTGGAAACTCATTGAATCTTCAAGCTTGTTGCAGACTGATGGATGTTGAATAGGTCAGATACCTGTAAAGTAGCTGAGAGCTGGACTATGAAGAAGAACTTAGTGGGCTGAAGGGTAAAAATAACCAGGTTTAATTATGCATATTTGTTGTACTATTTCTAATAAAGACCTGTATATGAGCCGATATTTGTCAGATATTTGTTGGGTAAAGCATTAAAAGGATTAGATGATATTTTGCACACAGCAGTAATGTAAACATGTAAATATAAATCACGTTGATACAGTGCTGCATGCACTGTAATGTAAATGTAGGCTAAATAATTTTGATACTTTGCAATAATGTAACTTTGTAAATATAAATAACTTTGATGTTGCAGGTAATGTAAACACATAAATAACTTTCATACAATCTTGCTCTGACTTTACTGAATGATGAATTGGATGAATTGTCACGTTTTCGTGCCAACATTACAACCCATAATTTGTACTTTACATCATAATTCACTGATTCTTGAGAAGTGGGACAAAACAGGGTGCAAAACTGAAAAAATAAAACATTTGACAAATTAAACTACATTTATGTATCTTACATGTACCAAGCTACTGAGCTATGCTTTGATGCTATCTCCCAACTTTTCTCTTTTTTTATCAAAATGTGCTTTTTACCTTGGACTGTGTAATATAATTTCAACTTTATCTTTATCAGCAATCAAGATGTTTGTAACATTTCAAAACACATTCTCATGTTAGCAGACAGATTACACTTTCACGTGACCAACAATTCCTCAACAAATATAAATATAATAATGAAATATTATCAAAATATTCATCTGACAGATCTGACGGTGGTGATGAAAACCTGAATTTGTAGTCATTTTCTAATACATTGAATCAATCAGTTACTGTATTAAAACAAAAACAACAAACAGTGAGAATGTAATTGTTTATAAAAGATTCACATTTAAGTAGTTTGATATATTTTTGGAACACAAACGATCTATTTTCTCTCATCTCAGAACAGTATGTCTGCTGTGCATCTGCTAACACGGTAACTTTTAAAAACAGTTATATGAACAAATAAAACAAAAATTAGTTACCTCTCTCCATTTACTTTTGTCCATTTTATTTTGTCCATTGCCTTTTTTATTAAATGAAAAAGAACATATTTCTAAGTGACTAATTTATTTAGACACCAAAGTACTTCAGCTTTTTCATTTCTGATCTGTAGGTCTCTAATATGCATGCAATTTTGTTTGACCTGATGATTTAGCTTTAGGGCATTTTCATGCACACATTATTCTTTGAAAATGTTGAATTATTGTTTTTAGACAATACATTGACTTTTCAGGTAATTATAAACCATGCTCTCAGCATGTATTTCAATAAATGAGATGACAATTAAATGACAAAATGACGTCTCATTAAAAAAAAAATGTTTTATTTTGCACAAAAATTTTTTATTTGTGGTCTAAGCCAATTTTGGAGCATGCTTCACCCCTTCATGAGCTGATTCTTCTTTTGATCTCTTGTAAAGGTAAATCAGGACAGAATTAGGCCTTCTGTCACCCAGCATAGGAAGAGGTGGAACAAAGGACTTCAGTTTCTTTAAGGGGGAATGCCGCATGGTCCGCTGTGGAGCCCCAATCTCTGGCACGTGTGCATTTTTGTTTGTAGTATCACTTTTCTTTTGCTCCTTAATCTCCTGGTGCAACTCATCTTGCTCCTACCTTGTGCTCACATCTTCTGGGAGTTTAAAACCAGTGTTTTGACCTCTCTTCACTTTCTTTGACTGCTCTGTGGGAAAAGCATTGCTCTTTTCACAGAGGCTCTGATCTGTTTCACCATCTTCCTCGCTCTTTAGCTCTTGTACAGAAGCAGCATTCATCTGGAGATCATCTACAGAAGAATCTTTCATCTGAAGATCATCTGCAGAAGAACTGTTCTTACAGAAGAAGCATTTTTCTGTAGGAACTTTTGTCTGTTCTGGAACAGGTATTGTCTCTGGGGCACAGCTCTTCGAGTCAAGCTGGCCCCTGTCTTTGTCTCCTCGGACTTATTTTGAAGTGATGTCAAGCTTGCTGTTATGTTTGTCTCCTCAGGTATACTTTCTATAACATTTTCCAAACTGATTTCGCCTTCTTCCTTGTTCTGTTTCTCTTCTTTAAGAGGACAATACTTTTCGAGAAAAAACTTTAACAGACGCCTTTTTTTTTTGCAGAACGGACAGTTGCGTCTTCTATTTGTGCCATTATTTGGAGTCTCCTGTTGGCGCAAGGACTACTGAACTTTGGATACGGAGCCAAGCTCCTGACGACAGAGTTGGGGATATACCCATCAGGAGCAACGGGCCAGATTATTTTCTCCAGACGGGTCCACTGTTTTCTAACGTTGGACCTCTCGTTTGTGTCCGACAATTTGGTAGATGTACGAGGAGCGTGTTTTCCTGTCTCCAATGTCATCTTGAAATGCAAGTAAACCCGTCTGCAAGGAATGGCTAGCAAATAATCGCCAGCTACAGTACATCCTTGAAAATGTGCGAGCGAATAATAGCTCGGTAAACCAGTGAAGAATCCAGAACACGCTCATATTTACGCTGTCATGACGCATGGCACTGAAAAGTCAAACATTCCAAGCATTTAAATCTTTAAAAGTAAGGACATTCTTGAGCACACATTAGTAGACCATTAAAAGGTTTTAATACAGAGTTTGTGCCTGAATATGTTTTAAAATGTCGTCAGATGCAAATAAAACCAACCTGAATATAAGACGACCCCCCTTTTCAAGATGTAGGCTACCTTTTGGAAAAAGGCTTTTTGAAGACTAAATCTTGTGTTTTTTCTTAAATTATTTTCATATTGCATATTTTTCCTATTTAAATTTTTGTTTTGAAAGTATGGTAAATATTGGTAAAATGTAGGCCTATACCAGCAATCACAGTTTTAAATATACACTTTTTGATAAACCATGAAAATAACAGGTGGCCCATCTGAATTATATAACAATTAGGCTATGCATCTCATAGTAGCCTACCAAAATGTCATTAACAGTAGAAGTGAAATCTTACTGTAGTCTTCAAACCTGCGTACTGTCTTACGTTTTAAAATCACTTACAGAGAAAGTTTGGTCCCATCAGTCTAACATGACAGTCACGACTCATGCCATTAAAATTTTCTTTTTCTTTTGTTTGCACTCGCGATGTTCTAACATTACAACACACATTCAGTACATATGTATTTCTTGGCACATTCCTTTTACGCGTATTTGGTGTCACCTATTGTTGTGGGTGTATTATTGACATGTCAATGTCTAGACCCTGTCCTGAATATAAGACGACCACGTGTTTTCAGATGTATTTCTAAAGAAAAAAAAAAAAAAAAAAAAAAATACCCTCTTATATATACGGTATATAGTAGGCCTATAGTATATTATAGTTCCAACTTTACAAAGAGAAAAAAACATCATCCACACACCATAAAAGTTATACATATTTCATGCAGTTTTAGAGCTCCTTTGAGTAAAGTCACTGACACAATTCAATCAATATATATATTGAATATATAATACTCGACCAAGATGAATGATCACATGGTCTCTGACTAATTTGGCACCATAGATTGCGCTAAAATGAAGACAGCAGAAGAAGCAGGAAAGCTCTTCATCTTAGGCATGAAGGACATGGAGGCTGTTGACAAAAAGGAATGAGAGGGAGTAGAAGAATATACACAAGGTTAGAGACAGAAGGAAAGAAAGGAAATTCCTGTACAAGATAAACAGATATTTTTCAACTTTATTTTGTGACACATCATAAATGACTTTTCCACCACAGTCATTTACTGCAATGCATGCTGATGACAGCAGATGTTTTATAATGACCTAGTTAGTAATTGTTCATTTTTCAGAGAATAATCTGCATAGAAATTCCTTAAAGCAAAGCCTTAACAGTCAAGCTCAGTTGAGTACTGAACATAAAACTTGCTATTTTTCTTAGGAACACAATATTCTTAAAGTATTTTCAGACATGTTCATGTTATGATGATACACGAATCAGGTATTAACATCTGTCTAAAAATATCATTCACCTTTTTGATATGAAACTGCTGAACAATGTACATAATATCAAAGAAACCTGTAATCATTGCAATGCATATAGTAAATATTTAGATTAGTGCTGTCAAACGATTAATCGCATCCAAATTATGTTTTTGTTTACATAATATATGTGTGTGTACTGTGTATATTTATTATGTATATATAAATACACAGACATACAGTATATATTTAGAAAATATTTAAATGTATTTAATTTATATATAAATATATTTATAAGATTTTCTTATATATAAACATGCATGTGTGTCTGTTTATATATATACATAATAAATATACACAGCACACACACATATATTATGTAAAAAAAAAAACTTTTATTTTAGATGCGATTAATCGCGATTAATCATTTGACAGCACTAATTTAGGCTATTTAAAGACCCAAAAATGGGTAATCAGTTTAAAGTTTTAACATGTTTATTGAGTTGATGATTTCTTACACAGTAACTAATGTATGAGTATTTAGCAATGATAGAATCAGTTCATGTGTGAATGCAGATGTAGAAAAGTGTGGAAGTTTTGTACTTCTTGGCATTTACGCACTTATACAAAACCTCTCCAGCTGCCTATTTGGCACTGAGATCCACCACTAGATGCTGGTAGGCCATGGTCTTTCCTTTAAAACTGGCCGCTAACAGAATATCCTTATTGTCAACAGAGACCAGGCTGAAGCCTCGAGGCGCGAGCATGTTGAGTTCCTGGAAGGGCTGGAATCTTTGGGTTAGCTCGTCCCACAGGTAGATCCGAGAGAAGGAGTAATCGCTGCCCAGCAGAAGATACTGCCTCACTCCGACGCTGAACGGATACACGACCATTGAGCCCCGTGATGGCAGGGTTTGAATCTCTACGAAGCGCTGGTTGTCCCAGCGTAGGATCTTCGAGTCTCCTATGAAGCGCGTGAGGCAGAGATACAGCACTTTTCGAACCCAGAAGTGCTTGACCATCTGCACGTCGCCTGAATCGGTGATCTGAGAGTGGTAGGTGAACTGGCGTTGGCTGTGGTTCCACAGATACACCACAGGGGGCTGCGAGGAGCTAGAGAGTATGAGGCGAGGTTTGCCGTCCACCTCTAGGAAGTCGATGTGAGTGTCTCTGTGCCAGGGATGGAGGGACTGGTGTGAGTAAAAGCCGTTACTGTTCCAGCGGTACAGACTGGTGGATCCGGCTTTAGAGCTGTCAACTACTGCAAAATACCAGTCTCCTTCAATCTGGAAAGTCTCGATGAAGTTGGGTTTACGGACACGTGTGGTGTCGATGTCCTGGATTTTGACAAAACGCAATGGACCTTCCTCCCATCTGACAACAATAACAACAACAACAGGATGTCGTAATGATTTCATGATGATGATAATAAGCACATGCAAACAGATGGTATATGAACCTTCGGGTACCGAAACATTTTAGCAAATAAAAGGTGCATTCAGTAGTTTAGTGCTAATTTAAAATGTTTTACTGAGACAACTGAATGAGATGAAGACTGTACTTAACAGGTTTCTATAAAAAGTGTTTTAATTGGGCTGTGTGATGCGGGTCACATGCTATGAAAGTTTATTTCCACAATGGAATAAAAAATTTAAAAAGGTAATTGCAACTGTTTTTCTCACATTTCCAAGTTTATGTCTCATAATTCTTACATTTTTCCTCAGAACTGCAAGTTGTAAACTCACAACTGCAAGTTTACGCCATGGAATAAAAAAATAAAAAGGTAACTGGGACAATTTTTCTTTAATCGCACAATTCAGATTTTTTTTTTTCTCTCAGAATAGTGAGATTTAATATCAGAACTGTAAAATGTAAACTCTGAATTGCAAGACAAAAGAGTTTATATCTTGCAATTCTGATTTTTTCTTCTCATAATTGCAAGAAAAAAGCCAGAATTGTGAGACAAAAAGTTGCTTTTGTGAGGTATAAACTCAGAATTGCCAGATATAAATGGTTCAAACTGTTGTAAACTTTTATTATCAGAATTGTGAATTTATATCTTGTAAATCTACATTGTTTTTATCTTGCAATTCTGAGAAGAAAGTTAGAATTTGCGAGAAGGTCAGAATAGCTAGAAAAAGAAATTTTTGTGAAATATTAACTCAGAATTGTGAGATACAAGCTCAGAATTGTAAAATATGAACTGATTTTTTTTTTCTTTTCTCAGAACGGCAAGTTTATATCTCACAATTCTGACTGGGTGGATAGATTTGATGACAGAGGAAAGTAGTGATGCACAAGTTGCTTGTTTTTTGTTTGGACAGGTAAAATAATTAAAACTAAAACTCTAAAACTCAGTGTAATTTACATAAAACACTGTTGTGGTATCAGTATTTAAAGTATGTGAAGAACGGCGATGTTAACACTAAAGAACTACTTACTGCACCTTTCGTAAAAGTAAATAAGTAAATAAAAATGTATTTAGGGTTAATTCTGATAATGCAAAATATTAAAGCCTCCACAATAGAGTCTTAAAAAGTAGTGCACATAGACGTACTTGTAGATGTGGGAACCTCCAAAGAGCTGAGCCACAACCATGTAGAGAGTGTTGTTGATAACCACGGGTTTACAATACACAGCAGAACGAGCTGGAATACACATACATTAGTGTTTGTAACTGAATGGAACTACATTTTAAACATGTAACACAAATGAATCCTGATGCATTTTGAGTAATGATTTAATACTCCAGAGCAGGGGTTTCCAACCTCTGCAATATTCAGAGCCTTTCCTTGTGAATTTAAGTGTGTGAAAAAATAACATTCAGTTGTCACTGTTGCGAAACATAGGATTCATTAAAAAGGTTAGAAAACCACTGCTTCAGAGAACACCTCCATAGTTAATTTTCTATGGAAATTTCTATTTTTATTGGTTCTAATAAATCAAGTAATAAAAAACTCCACTTACAGCTTTGTAGTTTTTGACTTACATGTTATGTTGTAATGAGTCTTGAAAAGCATGTTCACGTGATCCCAAATGAACACGGTGCAGATTCCAGTGTTGGGCTGAGCGAAAACTACATATTGGTCATCGTTAAACTCGTATGACTCCACAGACAGGGACTGGAAGGAGTATGTCTCATATACTGCAAAATCTGGATTTGAAGAACATTTCATATCAGAGCCAGTGTATATTGTGTATATTTTAAAGGGGTCATGAAATGGAGAATCAAAAGCTTCTTGATATTTACACATATAAGTTTTTACTCTGAAATAAAAACAAACATGCAAGTTTCAGAACTCAAAACTAACTCTCCAGTTTAAAATATGAATTATACTATTCTACCCTTCCAAAATGCCAGGCTTTGAAATGGGGAGAATCGTGGCATCATGATTTTCCTTGAAGCATCATTAACATGCGTCATCGCCATATAAGGAGGCATGTTCTGAACAACTCATCTCTATCCATCAATCAAAAGATGTCGAGTAAAACCGTCAAACTCAGAGCTTGTTCTGTCAGTGAATGTAAAGAAACTGCAAATCCAAAAACTTTGCATAGCCTTCCTAAAGATCCGAGCATTAGAAATGTATTTTTAATCTTGCAGTGTGTTTGTGATAAACATAAAAAATATCGTTTTTTGAGTGTTACTAATAAAATGATTGAATAGCCAGATCAGAAATATTTGCTTAAGTTGAATATTTTTATTATAGTTTATGTTGCTGTTGTGTTGTTTCAATTTCTTCTGCTTCAGGATCTGATTCAGACTCAAACATATATGGCTCTATCTCAGCGGTTGCCATCTCTAATATAAAAACACACAACATGCTGTAAAGGAAGGTTGGATATGATGTAAAGAAGTTAGCCAATCACAGCAGTGGCCATTTACTTCTGTTTTTGCTAGAGGAAACCCCACTTCAAATTGAGTGTTGTTTGCAGAGAGTGAAAGTTAGGATAGAAGATGTTAATTTTTTACAAGTATTGGACCTTTTTAGTGCCATAAAAAACATTGTGAACTTTATAAATTAATTTTGAGAAACATAATATAAAACCCTGAAACTGCATTTCATGACACCTTTATAGGATCCTGTGGTGTAACAAATAGATATTTCATGTAGACTTTCAATTACTATAAATTTTGTATGATGCATGTGCAGTAATTATGGAAAAAAAGAGAAACGTTTTGTTCAAAAAGTTTTAGATGGATTATAGCATGTCACAATACAGAACAATGCAGAAATCCAGATACACTACATGGCCAAAATAATGTGGACATTTAATTTTAAAACCCAGGCCTTCCCTATTGAAAAAAAACAGCATATGCTGGTTTAGGCATGTTTTGAAGCACAGCAGCTGGTTTGAGCTGGTTTAAGCTGGCCCTTAGTTGGTCATGAGCTGGTCCTGAGCAGGAGCTAGTTGGACCAGCACATGACCAGTATAAACCAGCTCATAATCAGCTTATAACCAGCTCATGACCCACTAAGGACCAGCTTAAACCAGCTACCATGCTTCAAAACATACCTAACCAGCATATGCTGTTTTTTCAGCAGGGTTCTTCTTGATGTTAGAACATGGATGCAGAAAGAGTCTGACTCCTCAGAGGTGTTCAGTGGGGTTCAAGTCTAGGCTTTGTGCGGGCCAGTCAGGAGTCAGTAAACCATTTCTATAATACCGGTCCCCAAACTACTGCAACAAAGTTGAAAGCACAGAATTTTCTAGAATGTCACTGGATAGAGTGCTGCAGGAATGAGTCCTGAAACTTGGAAATAACTCCACATTTAGCATTTGTGGTTCCATCATCCTGAAGTCAATGGGTTTTTGAATGGGTTTTAGGTGAAATACCTGAAATAAGGCCTGTGGTTAAAATCTGCTTAAGATAGTGGCTAAATGGGACTACAGAGATTGTTGGGGACGTTAAATGTTATAATGCCAAACAGTAAAACTCGTGTATTCACCAGTCCACTTTCACAGCCTCATTGTGTTTATAATCACGCTCTTGCAAACTATTCTACCTCAAATTTTAAAACAAAGATTGAAAGAGCTGTTCAAAGATTAATGGAGGTGACGCTGTCACGCGTTCATAGTAAAGTTCATTAATATCATCACTTTAGGTTTTTACTTCTGGTGATTGTATTTAGGCTTCAAAATTAATAAATGTTTGTGTTCATGAAGATTATTTTGATGAACAAAATGTGAGTTGATAGGTCATAGAGCTTATGTTCATTAGCTTTTTATCAAGGGAACCAAAGTGATGCTAACTTCTGGGTTGGCCTACAACTGGAGTCTGGGATTAGAAGAGGATGCCCACATACTTTTGGTAATATAGTTAACATGTTTTACAGATTTAGAAATATCACTATTAGATTTCAACTGGATTTCAGCCACCTGTCTCAAATAACATGTGTTAAGGTCTGAACTGGCTCACCTGCACTAATGCAGTTGAAGTCACGTGGTGTAAGGTCATGGATGCGTCGACCCTGGAACTCAAAAGGACTGGCGCAGTATATTGCGGGAACTGAGGTGTTGATCTTCTCCATCCAGTCAACCAGCCATTTGATCTTACAGTCACAACGGAACGAGTTCCCTCGCAGGTCTCTGCATTGGAGAGAGAAATAAAAAGGTACAAAAGAGGTTAAAAAACTTTCCCCTGTTGACTCTGATCTGTGAGTGATTTCCATGGGAGTTTTTTTTTTTTTTTTTTTCATTTAGTTTTGTGAAGAAATATGTTTAATTTTTATTTCTAAATAAGCTGATTTAGCTTCAGTAGTCAATGCAAAATAAAAGGTAATCATTTTATTTTGGAAACATTTTGACTAGTCCTGTCAAATGATTAATCGCGATTAATCACATCCAAAATAAAAGTTTTTCTTTACATAATATATAAGTGTGTACTGTGTATATTTATTATGTATATATAAATACAAACACATGCATGTATATATTTAAGAAAAATATGTTATGTTTATATATTAAATATATTCATATAAGCTTGTTTTAGTAAGAGTCCCTCACAGAGGAATATTTGGGAATCTGGTACATACAGGTCAGTGAGGATGTCCAGGTGTTTGAAGAGATCTCTGGGAAGAACCTGCAGGTTGTTGTTGGACAGCGACCTGACATGGAGAAAATTCAAACCAGAGAGACATAACATTACTTATTTATCATGTTGGTCTGCAGATTTCTCCCTCCATTCTTTATTCTAATCTATAACGTACAATAACTAACACATTACGGTGTGATTTACTCACTGGACCATATTAAAATGTTTTCTGTTCCAAATGAGTCTGAACCATTTTGAAACTAGAGAATTAACACTTTTAAATGCATGTACATGTCAAATGGATTTATTTGATTATTAGCATTTTTATTTTTGAACCAGTACGCTTATAATTGATTATACTTCATAGGCAGATGTAATACATACAGATGTGTCAGAGACTTCAGTCCTCTGAATGTGTGCTTTGACAGGGCTTGGATGTCGTTGTTCTCTATAAAGCTGTAAAGAAGAAAAAAGAGAATATGGGAATTAAACGAACCATTTAAGTCATGTAAATTGATTCAACCAACATCTCATTTGTCAGACAGCTACAAAATTAAATATTTGTAAATATGATATTTGCAGGTGAAGTCATTAAAATGATTTGTGTGCCATTTGAGAGAGAAGATAAAAGATTAGGACAGGGATATTAATCAAATGGCATATTTTCTCCCCCTATATTTACTGTAATAAACAGTAAGGATGCAAAGGCATGCTGCCTGTTCCCTGATGGATTCACGAGTCACAGCGTTCAGGAAGACGAAGCCTGCCTGCCTCCGTCTGCAAACCTTGCCGCATTTGCTTTGTTATAGCTTTTAGCTTAATGACTCTGAGGTTGTGGGCGTTTTCATTAATGCTAAAAGCTTTCTGCAATAGCAAGTCCTCCACCCCCCTCTCTTTTATCTCATTCATTCTCTTTCTGCAGTCACTGAGTTGCCAATGCTTTCGTCTGAAAGACAACGCTACCTGAATCTTAAAAAGGACTCAGAAGAAACTGCACAACCTGCATGAGATGAGAGACACAGACATGCACGCACAAGTCTCGCTCAAAGATGTCTTTTTAATACCTGGAGAAAGATATTAATATTCCAGTTCATCTCAGTGGCTTTCAAAAAGAATTTGATTTAAGTTGTCTTTTTTTAAGAGGTGTCAATCTGCTATTATATAATAAAATACAGTGTTGGGGAAAGTTACTTTTAAAAGAAATTCATTACAATATTGAGACTTCATAAAAAAATAACTAATTGTGTTGCTTAGTTACTCTTTATGGAAAGTAATGTGTTACGTTACTTTTGCATTACTTTTTGTCACCTGGGCTAGGCTTGCTTATTTGTTTATTAATAACAAAATATCCAAAAGTTATATTTCTGGCAAATGCAAAAGACCCTTTCACACCAAAAGTGAAATGAATAAGCCTCAACATGGGTACAGGAGAGATGTCAATGAATAAATGGGAAAACAAAGCAACCGGCATTACTTATTTGAAAATATAAGTTGGATATTTTGTTGTAAACTAAAAAATAATGTGTTACTTTACTAGTTACTTGAAAAAAGTAATCTGATTACATAACTTGCGTTACTCAGTAATGTGTTACCTCCAACACTGATGAAATGTTTGCAGCATACAATATATGTAGGTTGAAAAAATGATTTAGTTAGAATGCACAAGTACTTTTGAGCAGTAATAAATATATTTTGGCATCTACCAAATGACCTTTCAATATTCTGCAAAGGAAAATCATTTTTATCAGATGTCTCATTTATAGAAACGACCACAAACTCTTTGGTGAATCAATATGAATTTGGCACATCCTCCAACCGGAGGCTCATCTGTTGATTCAGCACTGTAAAATGTAAAACCCAAAAGGGTAATCAAATTCTACAACTGACAGGGAAAGGAAAGTAGAAAGAATGAGAGACTGAGAGGAAGACTGGAAGAAGAAAAAAAGAGGAGCTTAGACTACCACAATTCCCGAGAAGGCAAGACTTGTGATTTATTTCGTAGTTTGTTGCTGTTTGGAAAGCTTTTGTGCCACATTGAAACTGCTAAAACCATATTTTTAGCTCCTTTTTTCTTTCATTTATGTGAGCAAAAGCCATTGTCTGAAAATACACTCTTAAAAATAAAGGTGCTTAAAAGGTTCTTCAGCGATGCCATAGAAGAACCATTTTTGGTTCCACAAAGAACCATTCGGTCAAAGGTTCTTTAAAGAACCATCTCTTTCTTACCTTTTTATAATCTGAAGAACCTTCTTTCATCACAAAGAACCTTTTGTGAAACAGAAAGGTTCTTCAGATGTTAAAGGTTCTTTATGGAACCATTTAGACAAAAAGGTTCTTCTATGGCATCGTGAAGCACCTTTATTTTTAAGAGTGTATCAGAATAAATCACACTTAAAATGCAACAGAAGACATTCTGAAACATTTGATCTGTCCATCTGTTGGACAAGTGATCAATCCACCCACCCATCAACCCACTCCTCCTCTATGCTTCAGGCCAACCATCGATTATGCCATCCATCCATCAAGCAACATGGAAACATACTCACAGGTACTGCAGATGTCCAAGACCGGCAAAAGCATCATCAGAAATCAGTGAGAATGTGTTTGAGTTCAACAGCCTGTGCAGAACAAAAAGAAAGAGACAAAGATAAGAGCTTGCACTTTCATTGAGCTGAACATTTATCATACATTTTAGACAAGTTTAGTCTGTCTTTGGGTCAGTACTATTTTACTGCTGTAAAGAAGTACATTTATTTTGAGGTGTTGACTACTAAAGCACATGCAAAGTACTTCATTTTAAATGTATAAGTAGCATGTTATTCAATATCATTTTTAAATGTACTAAATTGCAACTTCATCCTTTCAAATGTGTAATTACAAACATATTTACATACATGACATAGAAGTTTCAATAGAAATGACATTAAAGTATATTTTAGTTTTTCATAAAATCTTGTCAGCACTTTAACCATATTTCAAGTAATTGTGAAATTACACATAAAGATATACTTAAGTCCTACTTAAGTGGATAAGAAAAGCACACTTAAGTTCTTATAAAATTTAATATTTATGTAATAAGTACTCTTTTTATAAGTATGCTAAAGTGTACTTTTTTTTTTTTACAAAAGGAACTTATAATAATCATTTATGAGACAAGACATTGTGTTCAAATGTGACAGGAGTTCAAATATAATGTTTGAAACTGTGTATTTTAATTATTTATCTCAGTGCAATGTCTTACCCTGTATACTTCAAATGTAAGTGCTTTACTGTAAACCTGATTTTCAGATGTTTTCATAAACTGGGGGAATTATTTTCTGAGATAATCAATAGCATGTCGCAAGTATTACCAATTAGAGAGTCATACAAAATTTCAAATTGTATGTAATATAAATATTTATGTGCAAAAATCAAAATTCTGTTGTTTAAGAACTGTCTCTAATAGATCAGAAACATTGAAAGGCTGCATTGCCTGAAAGATCACCATGTAAATCCATTATCACTGCCTTTGGAGTTTATGAATCCACAATAAATTCCTGTGGCTGAAAGCACATCTTGCCTGCTGGTCTCAAATATCAGACACACCGCAAAGCACACCGTCTTCATGACATGTGACTGCTACATGCAAATTACTTCAGCAAGGAACAGAATGAGACGTACAGATATTACTGCTGACAGTGGACTAGTGTCTGTATACAAACAACACCATATTTTTACACAGAAACATAGTTTAAATGTTACATATTTATTATACTACTATATTTTACAAAGCATTGCATGTCTGATATTGCAGGACATTTTTAATTTGTTTACTGATTCAGTGACTGAAGAACTGGCATGCTGTCATTGGAAAACAAACTTCTCTCTTGTGTCTTTCTCACACACACAGACGGAGCACAGAAACGCTGTTGTTGTGTGAGCGTGGGCAGTCTGTAAATGGAGGGTCTGTCACTGATACACATCACACTACACACTGCTCAGACATGCAGCTGACAAACACTACACTCCTCACACTTTTTTCACACACAGGCCATAATAAGAAAATGCAGAGGAGGATCATTGTGCATTTGGTACTTACAGGAACTGCAGTAGGTGCATGTGGGAAAAAGCTCCTTCAGGAATCTCTGTGAAAGCAGCGTTCACCATAGTCCTGATAGAATAGCAGAAACCACCATTATAATCATAATCATTATCATCATCATCATCATCATCATCATCATCACCACAAATATAGTTGCTGTGCTGTTACAGTCATCTTAAAGTTCAGAAAAATGTCTTCATAACATCTGAAACGTTAATTTTCAACTCTAGATTTTTTACATTTTCTGAACACATTATGAATTATGCTTTCCTGTGCAAAACCACCACAATGTTAAGATGTTTAGGGTGGTTGCTACTGTATGTTCTCTATGTGATTTTTATCATGTTGAGTTTCAAGGGTGTTCTGTATGTATTTATTTAGTATGTATTTAATATTTAATACTTATATATTGTATGATAGATTTAGGGGCTTTAACTCTGAGTATACCACTAGCATTATAATGAATAATTTAGGAGAAGCACCACTTTTTCCCAATGTTTATATCATAGTTAAAAATAATTTTAGTCTAATTCTGAGCAGTTATGTTTGGCCTTTTTCTTAAACAGTTGCTCTGCACACCTGAAAGGATCTCACAAATTAATTATTAGAAAGTAGGACACAGATCTTCCTTCCTTCTTATATTCTCAGTCTGAAAATAAGGGCACCATCAGCATGCAAAACTCTCTATATTACTCAGCTAACATGAAATCTAAATCAAAGGCCTTTAATAATACTTTCTTCAGACTATATACATGAATATAAATAAACCTGAATTAACCTGGTTATATAAGTCTTTATAAATGAATGACTTTTCTGCAAATAGAATCTAATGAAATACAGTGTAATTGTGTGATAACTTCAGTGAACTTAATATTGTATATAAAACACAGAGAGAGGAAAACCCTTGAAAAAATCTTGAGACAGTGATGAAATAAATGGTATCTGCGGTTATGTTCTCCCAGAGGATAATAACCGTGTTTGTGGTGAGGTTACTGTGGTTGAGTCTCTACAGCAAACGTAAGCTGACTGAAAAAGAGCAGACTTCACCTCATCTTCTATCAGCTCAGCAAGCTGACTTTCTGTTTATCTGTCTAGTAGTCAGTTTAAAGGAATAGTTCACCAACATACGAGACTCTCAGAAAGTAGTCCATTCGACTCTATATTACATAACATGCACTATATATGCATGATAGTCTTTTCACGCCATAAAACAGATCTGTGTGACAAACAGACTGAAATGAAGCCATTGTTCACTAATAATTCCCTTCCACTGCAGCTTCGACAACAAACGTGGTACCAAAGGTGAAAAATAAATGTCAGTGACTAACAAATATCAGGTTGGAATATATATGGCAATATATAGAGTCAAAACAACTACTTTATAATGCTTTGTTGTCCTTATTTTTTAGCTTTACAGGCCAAAAGCTGTCACTGTAAGGAAATTAGGGCTCTATTTTTTTCTTCAGACTTTTTTATGATTGTGTTATAATCACATAAACCCTTATGTCACAAGGAATGACGTCACTTGACAGGTGACATAATGGCCAAATCTTTGTATAAATCATTAACTCTAGATAATGTTACGCTACTGAAAAAAATGGTTTACAGGCAAGTCAATGATAATGGTCATTTTTTATGAGCAACTTTCCCCTATTTGAATGTGAAGAAATAGGTGCACGTGATCTTTCCAGTACTCACAGGGAGATGATTCCTGGCGGGAAACTCTTGGGAATGGCTTTGGTGTCCACGCAGAAGGCACTGTCTTTCGTACAGGAGCAGGTGGCTGGACATCGAGGGGTTTTGGGAGCCCTGCGGCCCACCGCCGTCCCAAACATACAGAGAAGCAGCACACAAACAGACAGTCGCCAATCTGGCCATCGTGGGGTCCATCTGGGCCTTGCTTCTACCATCTTCCACCTTCTCTTCTCCAGCTTGAGTTGTCTCAGTCAAGAAACACAGATGGCTGGATGATCCTGGTTTCTGTCCGTCCCTATCAAGAAAACTGGAAGAGAAGAAGAACCAGGAGTGAGAGACGTGGGGAGGTGTTAGGCTCAGAAGAGACGGACACAGAGAGAGTGGGCAGTGACTGGTGTTCCCTGGGTGCGTGTATGAGGGTGTATTTGATTTTCTGCAGTCTCTCTCTCTCTCTGTGGTGCAGCTGTCAGAGCACAGACTGCAGGAGCGTATCAGCCAGCGCTGCTCTGCACACGCTCAGCCTCAGACCAGAGTGCAGCAACGCTGACACTGAATTATTAACAATCGCATGGACTAACACTTAAACTGCAGCAGGGAACACAGCAGAGAAAGTAGTGGGATGGGGAGGTTGAACCAAGATGAAGAGGCAGGGGTGATGGACCGGTCAGTGGAGGTTATACTAAATAATATACTACAAAACTCTTGTTTATGCTCAAGCATCACATCTTATAGAACTCAGTGCACAAGCTTGAAAAAGCACCTTTTTTTAACAGTATTCCAGTTCATGAAGGAGCTATAATTCATTTTATCCAATGTAAAACAAAAATAAATAACTGAGACGACATGGTAATCATGAAGAGCATAGTGCAATTATCAAATTAAAGGCTGCGACTGAATTAAATAACTGTATAGTCTGATGTGCTGCATGTTTCAAAGTGAAGCGTAGCACTGTGTTCATGTGAACAGCTCGTTTACAGTAAATTAAGCAAACTTCAATTCTGCATGTCTTCCAAGTTTAACGTTCATTTGGGAAGGCAGTGTGCATTAGGTTTACGTTTTTGACACATTCAGATAATTCCCAAAATTTTTGTGGGCAGAAGTTTGCAGCATTTCACCATCTGCTAAAATAAAAGCTTGAGGATTTAAAATGATTAAACGTTTGAATGTTTGAAAGTGAAGACACAAAAATTAGTATTGTAGTGTAAAAAAAAAAAAAACTAAATAATAACAATAGTAATAATTATTTTTATTATTAATTATTTGTCAGTTAATACAGTTGTAAATTACAATTATGTAAAACAAAAAAAAATTGATAATAATATTAATTATTATTATTATTAGTAGTAGTAGTAGTAGTAGTAGTATTTTGATTGAGTTCCTAAAACATCAGTGTTAATGAAATGTGAACTGAGAAACTATCACAACTGAAAAAAGTTTGTTTCCATTTCATGTCCAGCTACAAAGTAACATTAAAACACTTAAAAAAAAAAATTATAAAAAAATTAAAAAATAAATATTTTATCTATTTACTTGCATGTCTGGTGAACATGCAGTGTCAATAAGTTATTGAAATATACCTGTAAACCTAAAAAGAGGGTTAAATATTTTACATCTAAGGGGTATAGCTGACAAAAAAGTTCTGGGCCGACCAACAATGCACAATTTTCCCCTTATCGGACACTTTTTTTCAGGTCTTGGACTCTCTACCACTGAGCTTATGGTTTGAATCGTGTTTGATATACAAAATGTAGGCTACAGTGTTAGAGGGCAGTCAGCCTAGACTTTAGATATTAGACAGACTAGCCTTACATGTAGCCTAGCCTAGATATTATATATATGATGTCAGCTCTGTAGCGGCTTATTTAAAAATATATTTTCAACATATAACAAAAAATAAATAAATGCAAAATGTAAAAGTATATAATCAACTCCACTTTCCTACAAAACAGTGGTTTCAAATTTTGTGTTTCAGATACGAGGTCTCACTGTGACGTATCAGGCTTTCATTGGTCACACGTTTTCACGTTAGTTCACAAAACTTGATCTTTGGAATCAAAGCGAAATGATCAGCGAAATGCAAACATCATTGCATGAGCTTGCGTTGCTGTGCATCCATATGAATGAAGCTGAATGGATTGAAAAGTGCAAGAGTTTGGACTCACTGTTCCAGACACATAGGTTGTTAAAGGGATAGTTCACACAAAAATGAAAATTCTGTCATCATTTCATCACCCTCAAGTTATTCCAAACCCATAAGACCGTATAGGTCATTTTTGAAGATTTTTAAGATTAACATTATGAAAACATGAATAAAGTCCATTCCCCCAAAACAGTTTATAAAGACACTGTAAAAATAAAAATAAAAAAGTATTTAATACAGCAGTTTTATCAATGATCGCTTAATGAACAGATTTATTTTTAAGTCTTTTAATCACTTATAAACATTGATTGACTTATTTAAGCCCAGTCGGGTAAATTAAGTAACTGCTGACAGATTTTCATTTTAGGGTGAACTATACCTTTAAGAAAAGAGGCATCACTATCACATTAGTCCTATGAATTTTTACTCCTTTGATATGTAACTCATTCTGTACAGTTTGTTCTACAGACATGAATAAGACTTCAATTTATGTGGAGAAGCAGCATCAGACACCACATTTTTAAACATTATTATTAATTATAAACAGAAAATGAAATTGGTAATATTTATTATTATTATTTATAGTACACACACACACACACAAAATATCTTAATGGAAATATTGTTCTTTTAATATAATAATACAATATTC